>JANHFL010001503.1:189489-213337 GCA_032468155.1 Oxyrhabdium leporinum
GAGCCTAGTGGGATTTGAACCGCTAGATTGAATCAGCAGAAGTGGCCTGCAGTTCAACACTCTAACCACTGCGCCATAACTTGTATGATGCTTGTGGACAATAACCCAGGGGCACCTCCTTGGATGTCTGTTTACTGTCTGTCTTGTCTCATTATATATATATATTAAAAAAAAGAAAAAAAAGTACAGAAAAACTGGAGTGCTAGATGGGGGCCTTATCTAGGAGGCAGCAGTCTTAGGCAATGACAATGCCTTTTACAAAACAGGCACTCAATGGTTTGCCATCTCACCAATTCCAAAGTTCAATGTATCCCCAGAGGTTGTTTGGTTTCTCAGCTACTACAGCAGCAACCCTGAGGAAAAGCGATGGACAAAGTTCTGTGTTTATATAAATATACAGAAAAAAAAACCAAAACTATACAAAGGTATGCAGGGGAAAAAAACTTTTCTCAATTTTTCCTTGAAAATGCTGGGTCTGATCTGAAAGAACCATATGGAAGTTTGCCTGTCTCCAATCTTCTGAAAATGTTTTGTGTGGTATGTGTGAAATCTGACTAAATCACTTCCCCAGTGATGGCAAGTATCCACAATGAAACAGGCAATTAAGTGTAATCTGTAGTTGCCTGTATCCTTTTATGGATAATTAGTGAATCTGTAAGGTTTCCAGGCCAATACTCTGTTTGTCAATTCCTCAGGGTCTGTATCATCCCAGATTCAGCTGGTGGTGTTTTTTTTTTAAAAGATTTCTTTAAATTTCAGAAAGATCAAATGGCTGCTGAATTAACAAGATTAGGGAACTATTCTTTCAAGCTGTGCAATCAATAGCTTTTTGGAGACAAATTTATTCCATTAGACTGAAATACAGCAATGTTATTTGGATGATGGGAAGTTTCTGATGTTTTAACGTATGACTTCTTCAGATAGGAAATTAGTGGCATAGTGACATGGGAATACAGTTTAAGAAGAGCTAAGATTCAAAATGTTGAGGTTCCAGTCTGAGGGTATTCTAAGGCTGTGTAAACACATTGCAGAGCATCCAAGTTGATGGGATGCAGGTAATATGTATATATATATATACTTGGGGAAAAGCTGGGGTTTAGCTGTGCTCGTGTGTGTTCACCCAAATTGTGTAAGCACATTGCGAGAGCATCCTAGTTGATGGTACCCATGTGACCTCTCTCCTCTTCGGGATCCTGGCATTGTCTGTGGTTTACAGAAGAGTTGAGGAAGCAAGAAAAGTGATGTGTAAGAGCATCACTGGTGCTCAGAAAAGGATCAATTCAAATTTAAGGCCTGCCTAGTGGCAAACAGTGTGGCAAAGCATCATTACTCCTCCAGTCTTACTGCAACCGCATATAGTTTCAAGTTACATGAGCCCCCTCCCTCCCCCTCAGTAAAGATGGCTTGGAGAAACTTTTCAGGGGTGTCTAGAGGAATTTTTCAGCGCTGTTGGATAAAATTACTCAGATTCATTCTCAGTGGGATGTTGTTGCACATCTAGTGGAGATGCCTAGGGAGCAGTTTTGCCCTGTTATCTGAGAACAATTTGAACCTGTTGAACCTGAGGAAGTAGACAGGGTCCTTAGGACTGTGAGTCCTCCTGAAGCTTCATCTGGTGGAAAATACAGAAGTATGGGCAGTTATGTGTGACCATAGAGCAGTCACATTACACCTCTGCTTCACAAGCTGCGCTGGTTGCCAGAAAACTTCCAGGTCCAGTTCAAGGTGCTGATTTTGACCTTTAAAACCCTTCATGGCATTGGACCAGGTTATCTGATGGATTTCCTCTTCCTAAGTACATCTCTCTGCCTCATCAGGTCATCAGGTCTACTGAGAAGGCATGCTGCAGGTCCCATCTTCCAGGAAATCACATCTGGCAGGTACCAGAAGGTGGGTCTTCTTTGCCATGGCACCCACCTTATGGAATCTTCTCTCCCCAGGAAGAGCCATGGTGGCGCAATGGTTAGAATGCAGTACTGCGGGCTAATTCTGCCAACTGCCAGCAGTTCAATCCTGACCAGTTCGAGGCCTTCCATCCTTCTGAGGTTGGTAAAATGAGGACTCAGATTGTTGGGAGTAATAAGCTGAATCTGTAAACCACTTAGAGGGGTCTGTAAAGCACTGTACAGAGATATAGAAGTCTAAGTGCTATTGCTATTGCTATTACTCACAACATTCCACCTGTTCCTCAAGACCTGACTTATGATATCAGGCCTATGGTTCCCAGGGAACTGGAGAGATTTCGTGATGGCTCCCTTACTGTGGTTAATATCATTCTCTCCTGTTTTGGGGCCCCATTTTATATTTGTGACTGTTTTTATGTATGTGTTTTTTAAATTAAGTACAGCATTTGGAATCTCTCTCATGGGAGATGGATGAATATTCAAATATGATAAAAAGAAAGAAAGAAGGGAGGAAGGAAAAATAAAGAAACAACTTCATCTACACCTTCTCAATATGACTGAAAAGAATTGTGTGATAGCACATTTGCAACGTGGACTATAAAAGGAGTAAAAGAGCATAAATAAACAAGGAACAAGGAAAAAGAGTTAAAAGAGCATGAGTAAGCAAATGAAAGAAGAATAGATATATGCTATGACTTTGAAATTAGGTGAATGGAGAAGAATGTAATAGAATGAAATGAAAATGAGAAATACAGTCAGGAAAGGAAAAGTTCAAATGAATAAATGAAGGAGCTTAAAGCATATTTCAAAACGTATGAGCTGTTGTAATCCAGGTTGTTATGAGTATGCATGAAAGCAGGAGTCCTTAGGATGGTGATACTTATATGCTAAGTTATAGCAAATGGAAGAACCAGGGATGAGTTTGCAGAAACAAAACATGCAACAATCTGAATGAATGGATTATGAATGGATGGATGGGAATGAGATAAGAGTATATAGTACAGAAAAAGGCCGAGAATGAATAATAATGAAAACTGAGGCTTAGTAAGCGTCAGCCTATTATATAAACCAATACAAAAGAATGAAGATAGATACAAACATATGATTGGCTTTACTGTTTATGATTTAAAAGGATAATTGATGAGGGTGATAAAAGGTTCTAAATGAGAGACAGCCCAATTTTTTATAATTAATAAATAAGAATTAATATTGGGGGATGGACATGGAAGAAAAAAGAGAGAATGTAGAATTACTTAGGAACAGGAAAATGTAAGTCCTGTATGAAAATGTGTTAAAAGATAATTTAATTTTTCAACCGAATGAATGGAAAGGTTATGCGAAAGCTGATTGGAAGCATGTGAAAAGAATTATATTACAGAGTGCCAGAGAAATGCATTAGGTTAATGGGAAGGATATGAAAAGGCTGCCTGGTGGAATGATAAAATGAATAATGAAATGAATGATGCAAGGAAAGAAATGAAAGTGGGTGAGAAATAACACACAAGAAAATGATTGCTGTAAAAATGAAGATCGGAGAAAATACTGCATAATGAGTATATTGAGAAAAAAAGAGAGTTGCAAAGAATTGCAGAAAACCAAAAAATAGATAAGATGAAATTAGGGAGAAAAAAGCAGTGGTGGGCTGCTGTATGGTCACAGAGGTTCGGGTGAACCTCTAGCTCTGATCACTGGCTGGGCCCGCCCACCCGCCATTTTGCTATGCTTTCCATAAATAACTAACTTTTCCCCCACCCATGCTGCCCAGGTGAGTTCCGCACCACCCCTGCTGTACTCACTGGAGCTTCTTGAGTCTGTTTACAGATGAGTTTCAGCCCCAAAGTGCACGCTCGCAACCAGCGAACCGCTTGTCAACATAAGTGCGGCCGACCTCTGAGAAACAGGCAGAGCTGTTTCTTTATTCTTTATTCTGAATAAAGAACTGTTTTGGATTTAGGTGAAGAGGACTAAACCAAAACCTCCAGCAGTGTTCATGAAATTAAAAATAAAATGACAATGCTATTTGAGATGAAACTGAAGTCAGGCAATGTTCATAGTTTGGAGATCTGTATGGAAAAGAGTGGGATTAACAAAAATAGTATTGAAATAAAACTTAGTGCCCAAGAAAAAGTGGTGAAAAGGACATATGATATTAGAATGTTTAAAAATAGCAAGATTGAAGGTGTAGATCAGGGGTGTCAAACTCGATTTCATTGAGGGCCACATCAGAGTTGTGTTTGACCTCAGGGGGCCAGGGTGGGCATGGCTGAGGTAGGCGTGGCCAACTCAATGTCATTCATGTCCAGTGTGCCTGTGGTGGCCCAAGCACTCTGCCAGTGAAAGTGGGCTCCCAAGCTCCATTTTCAGCTGCGACGGCCTCCTGCAACTCTCTGCCAGCAAAAACAGAGCTCAAGAGGGCTGCATGCAGCCCTCCCAAGCTCCATTTTTGCTGGCAGAGGCAGCACAGGCCAGTCCTTTTCTGTTTCCAGGGTGGCCCTGCAGGCCAGATCTAAGCACCCCGTGGGCCGGATCTGGGCCCCGGGCATTGAGTTTGATTGTAAAGGTTAAAATATTGATATAGTTTGTTTATGGAGAGGCTGGCCTGATTGTTTAATCTGAATCCAAATTGTCCTCCTGTGCCTGAAGATGAGCAAAATGCCATCGGTAGAACAAATGAGTGCAAAATCTACAAGATAATTAGTCTGCAAAGACCTCGGTTTAACATGGAAAACTGAGTAAATAATTACAACTTTTACATAAATGGCAAAATAATCCTAGAACAAATAGAGGGGCTTATATACCTTAGTAGAATATTATCTAAAGACAAAAAGGAAATAGATGGAGAATTACTAAGAGCGTGCAAATACTGATTGAACAGTAGTGAAAAGTGAATCTTTTTTGAATGAAATAAAAATGCTTTTGTGTAAAAACATATTTTCAACCTACATTGTTATATGGAATTGAGAATTTTGTGTGTCAGGAGAAACATGATAGTAAGTTGAATATAATAGTACTTCAGATGTTTGTGCAGGAAAACCTTAAAAGATAGGGTCAAGAATGAATGAATGAATGAATGAATGAATGAATGAATGAATGAATGAATGAATGAATGAATGAATGAGCACAAAATGGAGTAACCAGTACAAAGAGGTATATTAAAGTGGTTTAACCAAATAGGGACAATGAACAGACTTGGAACCATAAAACAACTATCTGAAGGAAACTGAATCGAGAGGAAAGGTATACCATGGAACAGTTAACTGGTTAATGAGGTTCAGGAAAAGAGGGGAGAACTCCAAAGTACAAAAAATATATTTTATCGGACCCATTTCATGATAGTGAAATCAATCGAGCCAGTTCCTTTAATTGCTTACACCTAGTGGACAGAATCTTGCCAAATGAAAGCTATAACTTTCTAACCTACTAGACATATCCTGGCAGAGTCTAAGGTGTGGCTACCTTGAGCTTCTTTCTTCTTTCCCCATCCAGCTCAGGACTATATAGTCTCTTGGCCAAATCCTCCTCCACTGCTGTGGCAGGTACACATTCCATCACAACTTTGTACTATATGCATCGGTGTGTAGACATGCCCATGAGGAGGCAAGAGGGAGCACGAATGATAACTTGTTAATGTGACATTGCTGCAGCATAAGCTCCACCCTCCTACATGTAGAAATAAGAGGTGCTCAGAAATGTTAGAGCAACATAGAAGGGTAAACACACTCTAAAGTAAAAGTCTATCCTGCCAAGATATATATGCATTAGGCCACTCTGTAAAAGGAGAAGAAAAAGAAACATTTACAGTTCATTTATCTCTGCCAGCTCTTCACTCCCTTCTGTGCTTCTTATCAGTAAAAGTAGCCAAGAGAATTCAGGAAACTTTGCTTGTGTAGTTATAGCTAACCTCCTTGAGAAATGTGCCTGAAACTTAAACAAAAGGTTTTCAGCTCATTTAATAGAGGGGGAAAGGTCTGAAATGGTGTTTTGCCCTGCGTTTGCTATCAAATCTTATGAATTTACAAGAACCAATAACATCAACTCTTCAAGAGGGCACACTGAAGTAGATGCTAGTCTTGCTGTTATAGTGGAGTTTACTGCTATATAACAAGAGCAAGACCTGGCCTCATCTTGCAGCCAACAATGTTCTCTGAGTCTACATCTGGTGTGGGGTTATCAGGCATCTAGTAAAAAGGAGAACACGACCTCCTTTTTCTTTTCTTGTCCTTCATCTATCAGGCATAGTCTTAAAAATCAAATATTGTCTGGCTTTTTTTATATTGTTTTGGGTTTGGGGGGGCAGTTTTCACAACAGTATTGTAATGATACCATTTTTTTGTATTGTGACTTTGTAAATTATTTCCTTTCCCTCCCCCCTCTCTGTCTGTTGACAGACTTTATAACCTAGATTAACATTATTTCATTTATTTCCTGATTTCAGCCCTTGGCTTTAATCCAGTTCTTCAAATTTATGATCACTGTAGCCTCATGTGTAGATCACATGACTCATCATTTGGCATCAATTTGGCACATGCATCAGACAATCTCTATACTGTCACTAACATATGTTTTTAAAGTAAAGGTTTGTTGGAAAAATGTTGAGACTGAAAAAAATCAGTCTTTCTGATGCTGGAAAAAAAAATAATTTCACATATCTGTAAGCCTAGGGGGTTGTGGGCTTTTTGTTTTGTCTTGTTTGCAGTGTTTTGCTATAATTTTTGCTGTGGATGCCAAGAAATTTAAACAGTTAGTGTGCCCTCCTTTTTTTCTCCATTTGTCCTCCTTTCCATCTGTCTGTGTCCTCCTTTGACTGTTCCAATACCTGGTGCCCTAATCTGGACTCACAGCAATGTGAAGATTACCAGAGGAACCAGTCTGAAACTGCAAGTGTTGAAAAAGAAACACAGAGAGACCAATCTCTCACTTCATTTGTCCGTTGCATCTAGACCTAATAAATCAAGCAAACAATAATCAGATTGACAAGTGGATGGCACAAAAAGTTAAAAGTTTTTACCAAGCGTCATCTAATAATCATATTAATTTTTGCAGCCTAAATCTTGTTATTTAACACCCTGGAGCAATTTCCCTGCCGTAGTGACTAAGGGAGCAGATGTTTGCAGGTCTCCAGAATAAGCTGATTGGCAGCATGCTGAGGTCAATTGACAGCTATGCTTTTGGACCATACAAGTATACACATGAAATCAGCATGAAGTTTTCATATTACAAGCTTGAGAATTTTTCCTAAGAACCTTCTGGTGGGGGTTGGGAATTCTTGCCTCCTTTGTCCAAAAAGTATTTGGCCACTTATCTTGAAAACCGTTAGCATTTAAAAAAAAATGCCCACCCACTCCCTTAAAAACCTCAAAGTCTCTTTTAAATATTGTTAGGCTATCATCATGTCCAATATACCATAATCTCTGCTCAAGATGAAATATATGGTGAATTGCAAGGCCTTTATCTTTCCCATATGCAGAAATATCTTCAACCTTGGGCTGCATTTTGCTGAAAGATAAATGTTTTTCTGCAAGCTAGTAATGTATCAAAAGTCAGGAACAGTTGTCTTCTCCTTAAAAAAGGATGGTTCACAGCTGGTCAGAATTGCATACAGTACATTTGTGTAATAGCTAATTCCCAGGGTGGAAATGTCCTCTATTTTATTTTTTCCAATGTTGTCTATTTTCTTTCTACAGGGATTCCAGTGTGGCCATAGTCTCAATTTCCTACTACAGGAGCTGCAGTCTTATAACCATAGCAAGCAAGACAATCAAGTTTGCTGGAGCTGAAGATGCAATTCTCCCTTTCATGTGTAACAATCCTATTTTGGTTTGAACGGATACTAAGTAGAGAAGGACAATAGATCAGAAGCACACAGATAATCCCAGGATCAATCTGTACATGTGCAGTTCTTTCATAATCATAACACTGGGTGTCTAAACTTGGGAGTAGGGGATAGTTATAATATCTAGCAGCATTTTCCACTAGGCACAGCAAGATATATGGTCCATATTGGCCACTGTGTAGAGTACCCTGCAGATAATAGCAGGACCTACCAACCTTGGCTGATCTTGAAAAAGCCCAGCAGGATCAGATTTGATTAATATTTTGATAGACAACTATCAGGAATCTCAGGACCATAGGACAGACTCAAAAATGGGGGGGGGGATACAAGAAGGTAATAGTGAACTATTTTCCTACTGATGACAAGAAAAATAACACCGGTAAGTTCCACATAGTAGCCAGTGGTTTATCTCTGCTCATGGAAGATTGTATCTTTGCAGGCAGTTTGTGGCTCTCAAAATGCACTATTTATTTATTAGTTTATTAAAATTATATCACTACCTTTTAAGATTTCTTGGCAATTTACAATGAGTCATAAAATCAGTATTAAAACCAGGTATTATAATAATCATTAAAAGTAGTAATAATCAAAAAATTAGAATTAAAAGCTGCTTTTAAAATGTGCATGTTTAGGGTCAATTTAAAAGTAAGCAAAGGATGCAAATCAGCAGAGGAAGACCCAGGCTAGAAGTTTGACCCACAACTCCAGTGACAGCAGCCTGTTATAGTTATGTGGGAACTTCTTCAGATGATCTTAATGACTAGGACAGAGGCCATAAAATTGTCTCAGGTAACATGGCCAGCAATAGTGAAAGTTGCTTGGTCAATAGTGGCTTGGGGTTGCATCTTGGCAACACTTCAAGTGCCAAGCTTGCCTCCCTCTGGTGCAGGGCAAAGAGAAGGAAGCAATATTTATGTGTTCGCAGAACACAGAACAGAAAACAGGAAATCCCAAGAACATTTTTTGTCAAAAAAGCCATTCTCGTTCCACCGCAGATAATATTCCATTTCCTACAATCTAACTGGTTTATTATAACCCCAACATTTGCAGTATAGCAGGCCTTGGTAAGACAGCCTTTCCCTTCCTGCTGCCTTCCAGATGTGTTGAACCACAACTTCAATCTTTCCTAGCCAGAAGAGAGATCTGTTGCACTTTCCGACGATGACAAACATTTTAATCCAACATGCCTAGAAGGTGCCAGCTTAATGAAATCTATTATACAGCTTTGTCTTCCTGGCTGTAAGTGATTAGAAGCTGAAATCCCCTTACTGACTCTGGAAGTATTTATCATACAATTTATTCCATGCAGAAGAGCCAAAATCCCTGCTGTACTTTCCTCTCTTTTAAGACAGATAACAATGTTATTACAACAGCATGGCATTGGCAAATACGTTTGCCATATGTAAAAAGCCTGTTTGGCAGTCAGCTGCTTGAACAATAGCAAAAATTAACAAAGAATCCAGTTCGTGTAAGCCAGCATGCCAGTGCAGGTTTTGCCTATTACTGGAAAGGTAAAGGGAGTTGGCTAGCAAGTGCCTGACAGGTAGAAAAACACACCTCCCTGCAACAGGTTGGTTCACTTAATTAGAACTGTATGACAGGTGAACTCCTTTGCTCAGCTTCCCAGAAACTTTCTTTGCCCCTGACCTCTGAATGTCACCATTGCCATAATAATACAGATAACAAATTAATATCATTGCACTTGTCCATTGTGTGCCAGGTATATTTTTCAGCCCCAACCCAATTTGCAGTTCAAGTTACAGCTATTTACAGTTTACAGCTATTAGCTATAACTTATAGTTCCGGTAGAGGAAAGAAAGAACACTAAAAGACCAAAAGACCTCTTTTTTTCAATGGCCTGAAACTTTCTTTATTCTTTTTTTTTTTTCTATATGGAGTAGTCCATGAGAAACATGTCCCCAACCTGATGTTCTTCAAAAGAGTTGGGATTGTAAGCAGCATAGACTTTAAATGGTACAACTTTTGGAGGACATCAAGTTGGGGAATTGGCAATTCAATACCCAAATTAAGTATTTATAACCTAATTGGGCATTTTGCCATGACTGAAAACCCACACGAAATGGAAATGAAAAACCACCAGTGTTCCTGAAACTTGATGTGCAAGCATCCCAGAGGACTCACTACTGAAGTTTTGACAGAATTCCTATTCATCCAGTCTTGAAAGCTGCCTTCGTAGTCAGCTTCTCCTCACTGGCTCTGATGCAGGTGCTTGCTAGAAGTTAAATTTCCCAAAAATGATTTTACAGGTTTGAGAAGGCAATGGCAAGCCACATGCATATTACTGACTAGAAAATAACAGCGGTCAAGTTTAACTCTAGAGAGATATTATATTTTTTGTTGCATATACCACCAAATTATTCTCTGCCAATCTGCAAATGAAAGAGCCTATAAGAAAGATACGCAGGTTTCCTTAAGAACATCTTCACAGGGGATAAAAATACCATCCTTTAGTAAACAAAAGATATGGTTTCACCGCTATTGATGTCCTCTAATCATAGTGAAATACAAACATTAAGAAGATGATGCTCCTCCAAAGTTTAGCTATATCTTAGGGGGTGAGATACAGCAATAGGTGCCTTCAACTATTGTGAATATACAAACCAGAGGCTAAAGAGAGTTAATTATGTGCCATCAAATGGTTTTCATAGATCTGCTCCATGACAATCTATTCCTAACTTCTTCTTTAAAGTCTCCAACAGTAGTACTCAGTGCCACAGTAATTGACTCCATCCCCTTGCTGCTGGTTCTTCTCTTTCTTTCAACCTTTCCCAGAATAAGAAACTTCTCCACAGAGGGTTCATGTAATGCTGATTCTTCACATAATGTGTCCAAAGTCATTTTAGACTGGTCATTTGTACCTCATATGATGCAGTAACTCCAGACACACTGGTGAGACACTAATTCCATCGTTCAATCAGTTAGGCTCCTGCTTCCCTTTTGCAACTAGTTGTTCTAAATAAAACATCTTGCTATGATCCAGGGTAATTTTTAAAAAAGCTTCAGGAGCAAAATAGACTGTACACAAAGCAAAACATCTCCTTTGTAAATGTCAATATCAAGGAGTAAATAAGAAGGGAAAAATCATTTATAAAATCAGCCAAGCCATAAGGCTATTTTTTTAAACAGTGTAGTTTTACAACCAAACTAGAAGTTGTTAAGTAAATGGACACGCATTTGTCTGGAATGGTATAAGCTCTCCTGCTTGAGCAGAGCGTTAGACCAAAAGACCTCCGAGGTCCCTTCGGACTCTGTTATTCTAAGTTCTGTGTTTTATGCCATCTGAAACCTTTTTCATTTCACAAATGTAATCATCTCCAAAGCAGCCAGTAGGGGGGAGGAAAGAACAGTCTTCAGCAAGTTCCCACTTTGAAGAAACTAAAGTCTGATCTGGTTCTAATCCTCTATTCTCCCATTCGTCAGACCCTTCAAATATATAACAGCACAGTCATTCCTATTAGTAATGTTTTGGACTGTAACTCAGATGTAATTATCCACTCTAACTGGAGCACGCACACGGGCCTTTCTGTTAAAAGGGACTAAATCAAATCAACTCTCAGGATTTTATCCAGGAGACCGTAACCATGTCCCAAATTGCATCAAACCACAAAACAAACCATGCCTGGACATCACCTACTTTCCCCTTTCTCCCCATGAGGCTGCCTTCATCTTGTTCCCAGCCCATGAATGAGGAAGCCTTTAGTCATCTCCTCAGCTGTCTGAGTGTTAAAAACAGCGTTTCCTCCCGTTTTTGAAAAGGGGTGTAAAATCAGGCTGTTACCAATATCCTTGAAGGGAAGTCAGGTGAAACTAGAAATGGAGGCAATAGGGGAAAGATAAAGATCAGCCCCCATGATAGCAAATTTTACGCTACTATGGTTTTTGCCAGCTCAGAAGTGGAAAGAGTATGGCTGTGGTTGGAAAGAGAATGGAAACAATTTGCTCCAAACCTTTCGTACTGAATACAGGCAGCTGTAGCATATTGGAAAGTGACTCCTGGATTAATATGAACAAGGTTTGCCAGGTATCCTCAGAAATTTAAAGAAATCAATCAAGAGATCCAGTATAGTATAGGGGTTAAAGTGTCGACTTGGCACCAAGGAGACCCTGGTTCAAGCCTATCTGGCAGCCACAAACAACTAGATCTACACAAGTATGGTTCAACTTAATAACTTTATTGTCTTCTGTCTATAATACAGGAATCTCCCCAGACTGCTTGCCTTCTTCTGGGAACAAAAATATAAGGTTCCATAGAACTTCAGGGGAAGGGGATCAGCTTGTGACTGTGCAAGGACTCAAGGCTAATTCCCAATTTGATCCCTCCTCTTTGCCGGCTGGCAGCTTCCTAACACTATTGGCCATGAAGTCTCCCTGGGTGACTTTGAGTCAGACATACTCTCTCAACCCAATCAACCTCATAGGGATTTTTAATGTGGGCAATAGTAATAAAACATGGAATAATAGGGTTGGAAAGGCCATTGGAGGTCTTCTAATCCAATCAACTTGAATATCTGAATGGGGGGGTGGGGGAAGAAATATAAATCAAACAAAACTATCGTCAGAGTACACTATTGAATCCATCCTTTAGTATACATCACACTGTGTGAAGGTTTCAGTCTCTCACTTTATTTTGGCATAGTTTATTTGTCACTTGATCTTAGCCAAAAGTCAAAGAAATAATACACACAGTTTATTTGCCCATTTTAGTCCAGTTTATTATCTACTCTGGAAAAAGAGATCACCAGGATCTTACATAGATTTTTTTCCTCATTACTAACTACCAGATCTTAGCTGGAGACACCAACATTTAAACTTAACTAGGACTAATTATGGGTTCTATGAGGAACTTCAATCCTTCCCCATGATGAGAAGACCTAAATCATAGTAGATTTGAGGAACATACAACATTTGCAAACAGGCTAAAGCTGCTTCTGTTTACCATATTTAGTTCCTATTTTCAAGCATCTGCATCTGATAATCCATTCTCTGCTTTACTTTGAGGATTCTCTGTGGAAAGCTATACAATATACTAGTGTTAGCTGCCATGTATTGTATTAGGGCTGTCATATGTGGGCTTTAAAAATCCAGGTGACCTCCATCTGGTGGCATGGGAATACAAACCTCTAACTCTTTGTTTTTACCTAGTAGCCATCTAGATTTTTCAGCCCAGATAAAACAGTCCTAAGGTGCCTTTTATTCCAGTACAGACTTCCACAGCTGGTTCCTTTCATTTGCATTGAATAATAGTTCCCAAATTTCTGGCTATCATATCAGAATTTTGGGAACCTCTGTCCAACATATTGCAAGAATATCCAGTTGGAAATGGCTGTTTTAATACGGTGAACCAGCTCCATTGTGTTCCATGTGTGTTGTCTTAATATTTAAAAAGTCAATATATTGGCCTAGCATGCTTCAGAAAAAGCACAGGATGAGATAATACATGAGGGAATAAAAATACATTGGACCAGGCTAAAATGGGATTGATACCCTTTGACATATTCGCAGGCTTACCATGATCTTAACATCAGACATAATTCAGGCCGGCAATCATACATTTAGATATAAGATGGTTTGGTCTGGTTTGCCTAGCATTTAATGTGAACTCAGAGATTATGTTATATTAACACAACTGTAGAGATGTGCATAAAGTGTTAATCGAGGGAATGTGCAGAGCACCCAAGAATTAGAAGTGAAAGATGCTTCAGGCCTTCTCATGCTTCACGTATGAGAAGCACTGAGTTCCTTGTATATATGTATCACTGTCAAGCACAATTTGATTAAAACTAAGGGTAGGAACTAAAGTTTATACCACAAATGACAAATTATCATTCTTCATTTCCATGTTCTTTGGCTAAGAACATTCCAATTTAAGAGCTGCATCTCTGCATTTAAAACCATATATCATTACAGTCTATCTTCATGTTACTCTTTCTCCTTCCTTTCTCAGTATTCTGATTAACCCAAGAGATTCATTGTATATAAAGTGAAATGCTATGATTAATGGGACTTAAACAAGCCAGGATATTAAAACAACTTCAAACTATGGCTTGAGATCCTTATTTATTCTGAAACTGATAGTCATTTCCTACTTCTGGCATAATAAGAAATTGAGCGTGATTGAAGTCTCCTTTGAACTGATTGCAGAGTATTGATGAAATTAATGGATGGTGGAATGGTGGAGTGGAAAGGCCCAAGGCTAAAATGCATTTTTGTTTATTAAGCCTACATTCAATGAATCAGGTCAAGGCCTTATCATTAACAGGATGGGGAAAGTGGTGAAGGGTTTTTAATTGAGTTTTGTTTGTTTTTCTGTCATAGCCATTTAAAAGTTAGACAAAGGTTCTGTTAAATGCATTGGCCTCACTACTCTATTTTTCTATTTCCCACTAGCTGCATTAACAAAGCAGTGTGCTCTAATTCTTTTTGACTGACCCATCCATCTGCTGTCAGTTTTGGTGGAAGGGAAACTGTGAAGGTGTTCCCCAAATTTCTGCAATCCTAAATGTTCCGTTACTATACTGCTCTGCTTCCCCTCTATCTTGCAAGCTGGATATGATTTGCATAATCTAAAATGGGATTGCCTGCATGCTTCTAATCAGGAAGAGACATATGTTTGGAAATAACTATTGTTTTACCGAGTTTTAGCACAACGCTTTTTGAATGATTGGTTCTTTAAAGTTTTAATAAGTTCCTGGAAAAAATAACGTAGTGTACAGCAGAAGACAGTTCTCAGATCTATTTGCTCTACTAAAAGAGAAGATAGCAACACAAACATGTGTCTGTAAAACATGTGAAATCCTGAAAGAGAAGACATCTACTGAAGCTTCGAAGTGAAGGCTCTATGTTATGCCTACTTTTTTGTATCCTTTGCACTTGCTAAAGCTAGAATGTGGGGTACAGCCTGGGAAAGCAGCAGACAGAAACATGGGAAATGCCCCTTCTATCAGCATTGTGGCTCCAATTCAAGCTGATCATCCCTTTTCATTGTTTTTGTTCAAACAAACAGAAACCAAACAATATCAGATGTTAATCAAAATTCCAGCACAGGGCTAGCTTCTCCGTGAAAGCAGCCACACTTTCTAATAACTTCATCCTTTTCTCAAATGTTAGTTGAAACTCTTAAATTTTCCTCTCTTTTAAAGCCAGGAGCAAAGATGGTTGTTTTACGTTCACGTGCCATTAAAAAAAATCCCACTTGTGTAAACTTGCATCATATGCGGTTTTGCTGAATGGGCCAGAGTTTGATCCAGGACTCAACTGACAGTTTTGGCCACTGTCCATCCACACCACAATCCGAAGAACCACCTGGAACTTGCCTTCTGTCCCAAAACACAGAGCTCCATTGCTTGCAAGTCTGCCAAAGGAACCGGCCTGGAAACAGGAGGACCGTTATGGACCAAATGATTCCTTTAAGCAGGCAAACCCCCAAAATAAGGCATCTGTAAAACAATATGTATTTCAGTACATTCAAGCGATCTGTTATTTAAATTAAATCCTAGCTCGCTGATACATTCTAGATTCCATGCTAATCTATTTAAACAAACATAACAAAAAAGAGCTTTAGGTAGAACTCTAGAATAAGGCAAAAGGATTTCAGGACATCAGGATTCACTCGGTTTTTTTCCTCTGGAACTCCCAAAGCCAATAATTGCCTGGTGCACAATACAGATGCTTAAAAATTATTCTGAGCCAAAGATTTTTTCTGAGTAACAAAATTGAGCAGAGCTTAGCATACTCCTGATTGCCCTGCATTTTCTTTAATTCAGCAGTATAATTTAGTATAGAAAGAATAGGGTTTTTTAAAAAAAAATGCTGTGATTTTAAACAATAGGAAGTCTGAAACCATTGCCAATTTACTGGAAAAGATTATTCAATTTACCAGAATGTCCTGATCCACTTTCTGCCCACATTTAGAAAAAAATGCTGTGCTCAATCCTTGCAGGCGTATATCACAATCATTTTGTTGGCCTTGCTCGTGCCACAGGACTGTTGAGTTTGTACATTGCACAAAGTCTTTTTCTACCTGCCCAAGGCACAAACGTTCCCTGACAACATCTTGGTTTCTGCCAGGATCCCTCATCCTCAACTAGGGATGACATCCCTAGTTCATGAGTGAGAGAGGCCCAATCATTCTTAGTTGTACTGCTATTAAAGTAGCATTTATGTTTCTCCTTAGGACCACACCACCAGTGGAACCAGCAAGTGGGTTTATACTTGGTCAAGCATTATTTTGAAGGGAAGCCAGGTCAGTGGCAGTAACTGGGAACAGAGACAGGATAGAGCTCAGTAACAGAGGTAGCAAACTTCACTCCAGAATAGTTTTCTGCTGACTCACAAATGGATGGGGAGCAATTCAAGTAGCTGTGGGAAAAGGCCCACAACATGATTTGTTTGTTTGGGGCTGAGCTGGCAGTAGGAAGCCACCCATTATGACTCTGCATTATGTATGAACTGGGATAGTGCGGCTGATTGAAAAAATAATTGCTGTGGCTTCTAATGTTCCCATCACAGGACCCTTTTCATCAACGATCCTTTAACAAACCAGCATAATTAAAAGAACAGAAACAGAACACGCTTTAGGAAATCACAGAATAAATAATCAGATTTGCCTTACCCATTTTTCACGTGACTCGCAGTATACATTGTACATACAGATATAGACTTTTCGAATGATACACAGAACAGATTTGTATGTATGTTGCGACAATATATGTGTGTGTGTGCAGCTTTTTATTCATGTAAGTGTACCTTAACATGAAAATGTGTCCACAAGGAGCAATAAGGCATGGGAAAAATGGGAGCCAGACATTGAAATTTACACTTCAGACAGCAAGTATGGGATACTATTTTAAATGCTGAATGTAAATTACATACATAAATATATATAATGGTAATTTTCACTTATAAAAGCTCAGTACTTACAGGGAAATTTTAACTGGTAGATAGTCCAGTGTCTCCTTTAAATTATGAATGTCATTCATTTTCACTGAGTTCTATACACAGGCCAGGACCTGGAGAGGAGAGCTGGTAACATAATTAAGACTGTGGTTCTTACAGTGGAGAGTGCATAAATATGATCTTCCAACACAAGTACACTTCCTTTTCACAAGTCCCAGCTATGGGCAAATGGGATCAAATATTTCCTGAATTATCAGGCACTAATCAGGAATGAGCAGCTGGGTTGGTGCTCTTAAATGAAGGGATAACATAAATGCTGACACACTATGTGCCTACAATGCAGAATTGGATAGTAATAATTATCAACCTTCTCATACTTCCCAGCTGTACTTTGCTACAATCAACAGCATTCACTCAATATATTTCGAGACATAAAGGTATCGACTGGAAGGGGATGCCTTCTTGCTCCATCCACTCCCCTATCAATATGTTTATCCAAAACTGTGAATGTGGCATGCAAGCATAAGAGCCTCATCATCCCATTCAGGACCATCCATTCTACTTGAAACGAACATAGCCATAAATGGCTATGGGGTAATGAAAACATGTCATCTTCCAGAGGAACAGGAGCAGATGGAGGTGATGTTTGCACTAGAACACCTGGAGTAACTGCAAACATTGTAGAAGCTGGCAAAATGCCTTGCAACAAGGGAAGGGATTTATTTCACAAGATAGATAGCAACGTCCGTGGGATTCACAGCTTGAGATGGGAAGACAGGTTAGGGCAGACCTGGCAAGAGGCCTAGATGCCCTTCATCAAGAATTGTCTTTGGCAATACTGTTCTTTTTTAGAGGAATATAACACGTGATGCATTTCTTCATTAGGCTGCAGTACACTTCAAACACTCATTCAACTCAAGCAAAGTCTCAAAGGGCTTGATGTCATGGTATCTCGGAAAGATCTTAGTAGATGGGACAACAAGATGTCACATAGAGAACCATCAGATAAGAGTGGACACGCCTGAAGCTGGAATGTGGACAAAGAAAGAGGCTCAGAAGGGACCCTCCCTAGCTTCTTGGATTGTAATGGAAAAAGTGGGAAATTAATTAATTTATACTTGTAGATTTGCAAGGTTCTGGTAATGTAGCCTTGCGATAAAGTAGAATTAATTTCATCTGGTCATGTTTTTTGTTTGGTCTACCAGGGAAGGCTGATACTTGTTCATTCCTCACATATTTCAGAATCAAAGGTTCTTTCCTCAAATGCATCTATAAATATGACAATTGCTGTTCTGAATTCTTTGATGCCATTACAGAATTTTTACTTGATGTCCATCACATAGAGATACTTCAGGTGACAATACATACCAGGTTTCTGAATTAAAGACCTAACAATTGCACAGTAGTGCATTTCTAGTTCTTAAATCCCACCTGGGTTACTTGATTCTCACATTTCATATTTTATTTCATGCACTTGGAAAATTATTGGTATTTCTCATTGGGTATAATATATTCAAGACTGAAGTGAGTACCATACAAACTAACATATATTTCTTTGTTGTTTTCCTATCCAACTCACATGCAGACATAAATATTTTTCAATTTTGTTTTCACATATACATATTCAGTGTTTGCATAACCTGCAAAACCATAGAGTTATCAACTACATATACAGCATTTTCCCCTTTGCACTTAACCTTAGCACAAAACCTGGCAAT
Organism: Oxyrhabdium leporinum; assembly: GCA_032468155.1. Taxonomy (NCBI): domain Eukaryota; kingdom Metazoa; phylum Chordata; class Lepidosauria; order Squamata; family Cyclocoridae; genus Oxyrhabdium; species Oxyrhabdium leporinum. The sequence goes on from JANHFL010001503.1 coordinate 207,861, forward strand.
TTTTTTCCTGCCATTTCCTACATCTAATCTTCAGTCCATGAGTGAAATTCTGTTGGGGATTACAGTAGACTAGATATCCCAAATGACCCAGACAACATTACAGTCAAGAATGCCAACCAGAGGCTGGGTGATGGCTGGCAAAGACTCTACAGTCTTTGTATGATGAGATAACTAACTCACTTGTACTCTGGTCCTTGTGAGTAAGCTACAGGAATAAAAGTTTTGGCAATTGTCTTGTAGGTTGAGTGGCTTAAGAGGCACATGATTCCATTTAAGCTTACAGCCATAATGTAGCCTATATGGATAATAATTACTATATGGATAGTAATTTCTTAATCACACTTGGAAGTAATTAATCTACAGATAAAGAGAAATTTTATTTACAGTAAAGACAAAATATCTCTTGATGAGTGTAACTCTTTTTTCTGGGTTATAAAAATAAAAAGAGACTTTAAGGGTTTTTAAACCCTTAAACTTTGGGCAAAAAGTTTAACCAAGAGATTATTGTTAAAAAGTTTAAAATGGATAAAGACAAGACTTATTTTTATTTGTATTATTTTACTTTTGATGAAAGCATTTTTGCATAAACTTGAATTACACCGGGCAAACAGTTCAGACCTTCACAGGAGTACTTTGTTTTGACTACTAAATAGTGCAAGTAATTGGCAGATTTTATAAAACAAAAGATAATGCTAAACTGAGATACTTTGTTGCTATGGAGGCAGAAATTGATATAGAATGTGTAGATTCTAGTTCTGCTACAATAAAAAGGTGCCAAGGCATTTTTTGGTACATTTTGTTAGGAAAAAGACAAGAGATAAAATTTTGCAACATTATTTTGATAGAAGATTGAACATTAACAATATAGATATAATTGTTTTAAAAGAAATTCCTATCAAAATTCTATGCAAGAGAAAATAATATTTTTTTCTGATATATTTGCAAGTAACAGTTCCTTTTGAATATGTTATTTGTTGGCCACTTACACAGAGCAAGACATTTATTATACAGAAGCTTTCATGGCTTGGTGTTTAGCTCTTTGGCCCAGGCATCTACTAATGAAGTAGACTGTGACTCATCAATGCTTTATGAAACCATTTCAATGACGCCATAAGCAAAGGCAGCCAATCCTAACCATGGCAATTCCAGAACAACTTAAATGTGCATTGTTTTGGCCCAACACATTCACCCTTTCATACTTGCATCATGTGGCAGACAAGTATGTAAGATGTGAATTTATGAAAAGTTGTCCTTTGCACACACACATCCTTTATTGGCCTGCAGGTGCCTTTGACCATAAGTCTGTGAGTTTTGCTGCAAGAGAATTAGACAGCTACTTTTTTTTTTTGAAAGATTAAACAATTTTAGAAGATTATTTTCAGATACAATTTTATGTAATGTTTTACCTTATTTGTAAGTGCAATAGTAGATTTACCCAAAATCCAAAAACAATACTTTTAATCTTCTCAAACCTTTGCTTTCAGCATGATTAGCTAACTTACTTGTTAATTATTCTAAACTTTTTTACTGAAATATTTTCTTTTTTCTTGTTCATTTCAGCGTAATAAGTAGAAAGAGAAGCAGCACCCTCATGACTAACTAAACAATTTGCCACCCTCTTTCTCCTTTTTTATCAATATGTCTTTAATACAGGCAAAACTATGAATTATTCAGTTTTATCAACATTTACTTAATGATAAGAAATTTATAGGATGAAAAATTTAAATAGAAAAGGCCTTTGAGTTAAAAGTTGCCTTTGAGTTGCAGACAAAAGATCTAAGTTTCATAATTCTTTTTAAATATTCTGTGCACTGGTGAGCAAAATCTACATGTCCAAAGCTCAAAGCTTACGAAACTCAAAATATTTTGCTATGTTTAGGAATAGATGAGTTTGTTTATTAATATATTATACCAAGTTACAAAGACTTTGGGGAAGAAATCTATCAGACAGTCTTGGTTGACGAATTGGACCAGGATTGGACAGACTCCAAGTCACATCACTCATGAAAGCCCACTAAGAATATTTGGAGTCATTCATTCTCAGCCCAAACTATCTCACAGAATTATTGGTAGTAAAAGTGGTAGAAGAGATTCAGATGTATATTAGCCAGTGTTCCCAGAAAAAAAAGTAGAGGTATAATTCTAACAAATAAATAAAATAAAATTTCAGCTGTAACAGGATAGTGGGTAGAAGAACGCTCAGTAAGAATGCAAGGGTCGACAAGACGAAAGAGCTCAACAAAATTTAAAAACTTAAGCCTGAGGAAAGAAAGCTGGATGGAGAAGTATGCACTTCTGCGCCCACAAAAATGTTAGGATAAGAGTATATGCCAAGTTAAATTGCTGTGAAGACTTACTTCCTTTGTAAAGCTACTTGCCAGCTTGAAATAAGAAAGGCTGCAGATGTGCTAAATAGAATGTGGGTCCCAATTTCTACTTTCCAAGGTCAAGACAGTGAAAAACAAACTAGTTCTTGCCTTGCTCAGCAGTGCGGGCTGATCCCTTTCCATCGTCCCACCCTTCCGTTCCTCACACAGCCTGTTACTCGACCACAAAGAGCTGCTGCCCAGCACATTAGATCACAATGAATCACTGGCTGACCTCTACCTTCTGGAGTGTTCAGTTTCTAATTTTATGGCCTGTATTAACCAGATTATTGAATCCAGATGTCTGTGAAATGCAGCCATCTAACACAGAAATCCAACCCACATGGAGTGGAGCTTCAATGGAGCCAGGCTAGAGTTTACAGATGCTCACTTTTCATAAACCAAATCCTTGGCCAGGAGGCAGAATCATGCATCTCCTTCCTTGCAATCACAGTTACTGATAACACACTACAGAAATACATAGATCTGGGTCAGTAAAGGATCTAGATAGATATTCTGGTGCTCAGTATTTCTTATTTCTGTGAACCCACAATTAACCTTTGAGTTGGACAGTATATAGCATAGCTGTGTCTGATACTATTACACAGTTGTAAGATAGACTGCTCTTCGGTAAATAATTATAGGAGATTCTAGATCTGTCAGCCGAGTACAGTGTTGATGTAGTCCATCTTTTTAGCCTGACTTTCTTTCAAAGCATGCAGGGCAAATAGCTTTATTGCCCCCAGTTTTCTTCTATCCTTACAGTCCTTTGAACAGGATAAGGCTGAATGGTATAGCTTGCCTACTGAGCTTCATGACTAAGTATGGGATTGAGGACTGGTCTGCAATGACTGACATTTAACCATTCACATAATCAGACAGGCTGTCTCTGACAGGGTTTAAACCATCAACTATTTTTCCTGAACTCAGCAGGATTAATGATCCTATTAAATAATATATTCCACTTGATGTGTAAAATTGAGCTTCTACCCATTGGGTGGATGTGATTGGATTTAAGAGCCAAACTCAGCAATAACTTGCTATGTTAATTCTGATCTGCTAGTTTTGGTTGCAACTGCTCTGCCAAGTCCATGCTGAGTTTAGACTTGTAGAGGAGAATCTCAAATCAGCCTCTTATCCCCTGTGAAGGCTCAGCAAGGAAGAGTTTTGAAAGAGCTGAGTTTGTAAAATAATTACTTTTAATCAGTCTTGCCCCATCCTGGTGCTTTCCAGATGTAATGGAATTCATCTCTTATAATTCCTTGCCAGCGTTGCAGAAGACACAGTCCATCATGTCTGGAAGGCATTAGATCTAGAAGGACTGCTTTATATTATAGTATCCTATAATCTACAGCAGGGGTGCCAACTTTCAGTGGTTTGAAGACTACATCAGATTTTGCCAAGATGTCAAAGGAGGGTCACCACAATCCAAAACTGGGTGTGGCCAGAATACCAATTAGTCCTGGTCTTTTTCAAAGTCTGGAATTTTTAAGGGATGAAAGATCTTCATTAAGTACTTTAAAATGATCCTGTATTTCACAACCAGTCTAAGTCAATTTGTTCAACACTTGTTGAGAAACATCACCAGTAAAGCTTATATGTGTGCAATCACTGATTTTGGTTTATATCAGTTAATAATTGATGCCAGCCAATAATAAACTGCACTGATGGACTCTTTGGAAAAAAATCCATCCATCCCCACTAATTACCATCACTTGTCATTAATATATAGTAAAAGAGGTTCCTTTCTCACTGGTTTCATGTTTCAGCAGCAAGGTGAGTCACTTATAGTAACTTATTCTTGGGTTAATCTCTATTTCTATTTCTAATTATTAATGAATTCCTGCCCCTGAATATTTGATCTTGATTGCTTATTAGACCAAACTGTGGTTTTCTTTTTAAGGCTTTGATGCATTCTTTAATATTGACTTTGATGTCAACTTACACTCCGGATCCCCTGCCAAATAATCATCCAATAATAGTATCAAATATGGAACTGATCAGGACTTCAAGGCTAAAATAAGGATCTCTTTTGACCTTCTAGCATTGCCAGTCCATAATCATCCAGATTTTTCTTTTAAAACTGAGTGGAAAGATTCCAACATTTCCCTGTACACTCAGTTATCATTGACCAATGAATACTGTAAGCACTTCCATGCAATTTATGTTAATATATAACCTGATTCAAAAATTCCTGGTGCACACAGTTGCTTAAAATCTTAGTGATGTTTGATGGACCCAAAACATTTTATTTCTCATAGCGTCCAAGCAAATGCCTCTGTGATGCTCACCAACCAACAGAGGAATGCTCTATTGACGGCTATCAGTTTTGAGACATTGTTACAGCATGCCTCCAAATATTGTTTGCATAGCATGATGGCAGGGGAGCAGTAGCAACTATGTCAACAAGACATAGTTGCTTCTGCTCACATAGTTACTACTGTTCTCCTGCCATTATGCTATGCACACAATATTTAAAGGCATGCTGTCCCCATCCCAGAAGCAACACTGTCTCAAAACTGGTAGCCCTTGATAGATCTTTCCTCTGAATTTATCTAGAATTTCTACTAGTGTCATCTGTCTATCAGTTAAAACATTGGAGTCATTACATTTCATTCAGCCCTTATGTTGCATGAAATACTGGAAGTTTCATTTCCACTTGTATCTTCAAGCCTTTCTGCTTCATTCTTTCTACAACCTGCAGCATCTATAAACTTTGCTTGTTCCTCTGGAGAAAGATAGCACGTACTATCTTTCTCCAGTGGAACAAGCAAAGATTATGGATGCTGCAGGTTGTAGAAAGAATGAAGCACAAAGGCTTGAAGATATAATTTATTCCCCTTTTTTTTTCCTGTTAAAAAAGGAAGCCACACAGGCATATTCTATGCATGGCTTTCTTCCTTCCCAAAATAAAATATTTTTCCAGATGTTAGAATAGCAGCCATCATATGGCAATATTCTGTCTTTTTCTACTCAGGGTTTCTCTATCTTACATATAGATACTACCATGTTTCTCAGAAAATAAGACTAGGTCTTATTTTCTTTTGCCCTCCCTCCCCAAAAAACCAGCTAGGCCCTTTTTTTGAGGTGTGCCCTAATTTTCCCCCCACC
>JANHFL010001504.1:0-17820 GCA_032468155.1 Oxyrhabdium leporinum
GATCTATTCATGGAACTGGGGTGGGCGTGGCCTGTGTGTGATGCATCTGGCCCGCAGGCCACCAGTTTGACACCCCTCTGCCTAGTCATTCTCAGGCTTCTTCTGGTACTGCTAGTTATAACGTCAGACCTACAGGACTCTGTCGTTTCTGACAGCACTAACATTCCACTGCAGCTCTAATTGAGATTTCAACTCAATACAGGTAGTCCTTAACGTACGACCACAATTGAGCCCAGCGTTTCTGTTGCTGAGACATTTGTGAAGTGAGTTTTGCTCCATTTTACGAATTTTCTTGTCACAGTTGTTAAGTGAATCACTGCAGGTGTTAAGTTAGTAACACGGTTGTTAAGTGAATCTGGCTTCTCCATTAACTTTGCTTGTCAGAAGGTTGCAAAAGGGGATTACATGACTCTAGGACACTGCAACCGTCATAAATATGAGTCAGTTGCCAAGTGTCTGAATTTTGATTGCATGATCATGGGGATATTGCAACAGTTGTAAGTGTGAAAAACGGTCATAAGTCACTCTTTTCAGTGCTGTTGTAAATTTGAGCGGTCACTAAATGAACTATTGCAAGTTGAGGCCTACCTATATTAATCCTGTTGGGTACCTTCCTTTTCTCTCTTTCTTTATTCTGTGCTCCTTACAAGACTGTTATTCAAACTATTTTTGAATACAGACTTAATGATTTTTTCAGAAAGGACTTATACCTGTGTTCAGAAACAATCCTATTAACAGGGATATAGAAGAAGAGTTGGAAGGAGAAATAGGAGACTTGTGAATCATCTGTGAACCAACCTAAATTTCTTGTTCCAGAAGACCCCTTTACTGTCATCACTCAGATTGTTCCATTTCTTTCCTATCTAAGGTAGACATCTTGATAGGAATTGACTAACATACCATTAGCAGTAAAGTTATGTTGCAGGCTTATAACTTTTACATGCAGAATCTTACGTGATTGGAGTTTCATAGGTTTAACCCTTTAGCAACAAATAGACCACACATGAAATCACTGAATCTAGCTCTCTTCCATTTATTGTTATCAGTTTTCCTCTTTTTTACCTGAGCTAAGCATAATCAACTTTTTCTTTCTTTCCTTGCAGGGCATTATCCCAGGTCCCTCACCATTTTTGTCACTAGAGAATTCATTTTTCTCAAAAGATTTCATAAACTGGATTATCAGGAATCTTAGAAAAACATCTCTATGAGTCACATTATTTAACACCCCTCCCCCCACAAAACACACCTCTAAACAAACCCTTTGTCTTTGCATTTTTATTTAAAAAGGTAATTGTGAAGAAAGCTACCACATTAATAATATAATACTGAGCACTGTTATTCAGAAGACTCATTAACCCTACTTAACCTAATGAGATTGCTCCCTAAAGAGTGTTTAGAATTGTAGTCTTAGTTAACCTTACTTTTCACAGATGGCTGCTGTTACCTTCAGATTTTATAAGGCTGGCAACCAGTATCAAACAGAAGTATCTGTCCACCTCAATTAGCACCATCAATTTGATTAACAGTGGAATTAGGACTTCAGAAGACATCTTTTTCATCATCTCCTATCTGATCATTTCCTCCAGATTAATTAAGTTTAGGTTTATGAATGCTATTTACCATTCAGCATACCCAACAGATATGTATTGGTAAATTAATTAGGGGAAAATATATCTATATTTATTAGGGAAAAAATGGCACTTTCTATTATAGCTCCCATTACCCCTAGATAGAAAGTCTAACAATAAGGGATTATGGGAGGTTACTTTTCCTCTGTTCTGTTATCTCTTCTTTTAACATTTAAATAATAACTTGAGATACATCATCCATTGTACATTGATATTAATCTTGAAATATGAATTAGAAGGCATTAGATTTCAGGGAATAGACTTAAGAGAAAACCTGCACAGTTTGTTAACATGCCCATGACTAGAAGTGCGAAAGTCTGCTCAAAAAATAGTGGTGATACTGTATATATAACACAAAGATTTTACTATAGGAAATCTCTATTCTACAGGCCTCAAACATAAGAGAAGGAACACATATTGTTTTATGCAGAAGTCATACCGGAATATACCAGGTGATGTTTTCCCTTAAAGTCTCATTTAATAGTTGAGAAAAATCCAGATATGTCAAACATGCTCAAATCAATTCATTTTAAAAGTCCAGATCATCTTGATCAATAACGTTTGAGTTCTGCTTCTTCTTTTTAGAGACTCTATGACTATCTTCATTGTCTTCATTTGGGGAATCTTCTCCCATCGCAATGCTTGCCTGAGATGATTGGTCTTCTTCCTCCTCTTCATTACTGTCAGGATACATCTTTGCAGGCTTACTCTCTATAACCAATTTAGATTCTCCCTCACTTCCACAATCACCATCCTCATTGCTAATATTCTCCTTTTTCTTAGACACATCTTCATCACTCCTATATTCAGCTTCTTCCTGAGACTGCTGTGAAAAAATCCCCTCAGATCCTTTCTCTGGTGCTTCAGTGGCCCCACTGTCTTCTGTTCCTCTGTCATCTTCTGGGTTCTGTACAGATTCATTGTTATCTTCTCCTTCTGCTTCATCCTCCGCCTTGTTTTCATCCTCTTCTTCAACTTCTGCTGTTTCTGAACATGCCTCACTTTTTGCCTCCAAACTGGCACTGTTCTCAGATTTCTGTTCACTACTAACAGGAATATTTTCCTCAATAAGGGCCTGAGATTCACCAACATTTTCTGCAGGCTCATCTCCTTGGCTTTCTTTTTCATCCATTTCCATTGCACTATTATCTGTCGCATTAGGCTCATCTTCAGCTTCTTGATCATCTTCTGGGGTTTCGTTTTTTTCTCCATCCATCTCCTCTTCATCATTCAATTCTTTGTCTCCTTCACTTTTGGCTTCCACTTCCTGGTTATTTTCTTCATATATTACATCCTTTTCTCCCTGCTCTTCATCTTGTTCTACTTTCACTTCCTTCTCCTGTTCTTCATCCTCCTTTCCTTCCTTAGATTCTCCTAATATTATGTACTCTTCTGTTTCTTTCTCTTCTTCCCCTTCTTCTTTTTCTTTCACAGATTCTGTCTCATTTTTTTCTTCATCTTCTCGTTTTTCTGCTTCCTCTTTTTCATCTTCTTTCACAGACTCCCCTTCCTTTTCTTCATCTTCTATGCTGGGTTTTTCCTCCTCTTCATTCTCTTCCCCTTCTCCTTTCACAGACTTCTGCTGCTCCACTTCTGGCTGTTCCTCCTGCTCTTGTTCCTCCTCCTGCTCTTGCTGCCCCTCTTCCTGCTCTTGTTCTTCCTGTACCTCTTCCTGCTCCTGTTCCTTCTGCCCCTCTTCCTGCTCTTCCTCCTGCTCCTCGTTCTCTTCTTCCTGCTCTTCCTTCTGCCCCTCCTGCTCCTGCTCCTCTTGCTCCTGTTCCTTCTGCCCCTCTTCCTGTTCCTCCTCCTCCTCCTGTTTCTCTTCCTGCTCCTCTTCCTGCCCCTCCTTCTGTTCTTCCTCCCCCTCTTCCTGCTCCTGCTCCTCCTGCTCCTGCTCCTCCTGCCCCTCCTCCTGCCCCTCCTCACGTGTTGCTTTCTCCTCCCCATCACTTTCCACAGATTCCTTTGCTGCTTGTTGGACTTCTTCTTCCTGCTCTGCTTCACTAATATATTCTGTCTTCCTATGAGCAACACTCGTGTTCTTCATCCTTAGGATTTCTTGTAGATCAAAAGCCTTCAAAACTGGGTTTGGAGCCATCACTTCAGCTGTATGTTGTGCAGTCTTGGCCACCATTTTTTTCTTCATGCATACATCGCAGGGGCAATACTCTTCATCTTTTAGCTGATCATCGTATCTTTCATCTTCTTGAATTGCATTGTCAAAGAAGTCATCTTTGTCAATGTCCCCTGAATCCAGTTGCTTATTTGAATTTCTGCTCTGATAATTGATAGTATTGAGTGATAACATAATTGTCAAACGGCGCCTCCGGTTTTCTAGTTCTGGAGTAGATTCTTGCCTTAATTCATTTTCTGGAGGTTTTGGGATCTTCTTGCCTGTTCTGCTTTTGATTTTATTTAGTTCTTCCTCCACACTCTTTTGTATCCTTCTGCTCACTTCTTCTTTCAATTCTGCAATCATCAAATCCAGCTCTTCACTGTTTGTCAGGTTCCATTTTACTTTGAACTCATTCATGGCACTGACATAATGGGTCATGAATTCCTTCTCAATCTTCTTCAGAAGTTTTAGCACCCAAACTGGGTCCTGGCTGCTGGATCTTTTTTGGATCATTGGAGAAACTTTCACTGTGTTTTGATTAGATGTGTTACTAAATTCTGTATCGTCTTTAGTCACAGACTGGTTTTCTGAATTGATCTTGGCTTCTTTCTCATCAATAGCCTCATTTAGACATGAGTCAGCTTCTGTCTCATTGTTGCCTGCCTCTTCACTGGAATTTTCTTCTACTTCTTTGGCCACGGGGTCTGTGTGAGCCTCCATTAGGCTATCATCTTCATTAGAGACATTCTCTGCATCATCCACATTTTGATCACCACGTATGCTATTTTTGTCCAATTCAATATCGTTCTCATAATCACGGCTTTCTTTTGCTTCTATTACCTCCTGAACTCCAGCAAGTTCTGCTTCACTTTCACTTTCCAGTTTTGAACAATGTGGCTGAGAATGTTCCTCTGGCTCTTCCTCATTACCATCTTCTCGCTCTGGCTTTCTTTCTTCAGGGAATTTGGCTTTATCTCTTTTCTCTTTTAACAAGGCACTATCATGGGCACCAACACCACTTTCTTCTCCTGAACCTCCATCACCACTACTTAGATCAATCCCTGAAGAAGTCATTGTTGTAAAGTCACCATCTTTTGAATTAGGGTCCTTGAAACGCGAGGATGTTTTTATCTGACCTTTTCCTTGCAGTCCTAAATTTGCGTCCCTGTTTTCAAGTATGTTTCCAAACCACACTGCCTGGAAAATGTTTAAGAGTTCTTTGTATCTGAACCAATTCAGGCATTTACTTTGTTTATTGGATGGATCCAATTCTTCATCAAGGAGCTGTAGGGTAGCAAGGCATTGTATCAAAATATTGGCTGAGTTGCTGAGGTTTTTTCCTAATGTAGGAGACACTTCAGGCAAACTATATGAACGTTCCAGTTTTGTTTTGTGTCTGGAAGCCAGCAGCGCTTTCATAATCTGCACAGAGATTTGAATGGTGTTGGGCAAGTCTTTTTTGTGGTTGCTTTGGCTGGGGATACCAGAATACTGGCACTCTCCTTGGTTAGTTTCAGCTTTTTCTGATATAATTTCAGAAGCCTTCTCATCCTGGGGACAGTCCTTTTCTGCTAGGTGTTCACAATCTTCTCCGTCTTCCTTCTCACTACACTCCTCTTGTAACGAATCCCGGTTGTTTGAACAGTTGGGAATTTCAGTATGTAATTCAATTGTCTCCTCATCTTTCTCCGTCTCACATTTCATCAGCAGAGATTCTGAAGGAATCTTTCTCAGCCACTCATGCACAACGTCTTCTGGAGAAGCATTGGGAAGTGAAGATGGGATGATTTGGTGACAAGTTTCTGAAGCTGCTTCTGTTTGGACCACTGTCTCTTCCTCTATTTGCTTTTTCTCATGCCCAGAGCCTTCCTTTTCTTCTGCCTCATTTGTTGTGTCCATTTCAGGCAACTGTGAATCAGCCATTTCTTTCTGCAGTTCATCTGCAGTTGGCTCCAATTCATTGCTCACAGGGGCAGTGTTGATGTTCATCAGCAGAGACCGACTGTTCTTGCTGCTGGGTCTCCCTCTGGGTGGGACAGGGGAATGGAAATTGAACTGGGTTGTAGATGCTTTTTCTGAAACCTGGCTACAATATTTCAAGCTAGCATTGCTTCTCTTTTTTTGCCTTGGTTTGGAAGATTGTGCTATGCTTGATTGCAAGCTAACATCATTATTCTCTGAAGTTTGCATCTCTGAACAAGTGGCCTTAGCATCAGAATGTAACAAGTTCTTTGAACTAGCACACTGAAGATAATTGTTTCTGGTTTCTGCTATGTGGCCACATTTGGAGCACATTGATTCTGGGCTACTTCCTTGACTGGAAATGTTTTCCTGAGTACTATTTTTGGCAGTGTTGGCCCCATTTTCCCCATCAGATTCTAAAACATTGGAAACAGGGGATGATACCTCAGTGTCTTCTCTCTGGGTCCTTTTATGACTACTTCTGGAAGACTTACTGTAGCATTTAGATATCCTGCTGGAATCTTCCTCACCGTTGGCAGATGCGTCACTTAAAGATGACACATTTGAATGAGAAGAATTATGAGATAATTTGTCTCTTCTCCCTACTTCATTTAGGTTTTCTGAAGAATGGGTTGTCCCACTGCTTGATCTTCCATCCTCTACATGTAAAGGTCCTTTGGTTTTCTTTTTCTTGATAGTGGATCCTCTACTTGACCCACTAGATACTTTGGAGTCTCCTTTTGAGTCATATTGGTTGCACTTGCTTCTATTGAAGATTCTGGAGGCAGATAAAGCAGCACTATGGATATCCATTTCACTACTATCACTCCTATCATCTTCATTACAAACTTTGGACTGGGAGACTCTGGTCTTAAACCTTTTGCTACACCTATTGACATCATCCTTGATAAGATTATTGGACACCGTTTTTTCCAAAATGGAATTTATTTCATTATTAGCCTCATCTTCCTTTTCAACCTCTACTTGTGTGGCAATTTTAAGGGGGCAATCATCACTTGAAATTGATATTTTATTATATGATGGTATGTGATCATTATCTGAAATCTTTTCTACCTTGTCTTTTGTTCCAAATGTACTACATTTACTGGATTTGCTACAGGCACTATTTGGAGAAGAACAGCCAATAAGTTCTTCTCTTTCCTTAGTGCTACAGGATGAAATTGTCCTTACCACACTACTTGTTTCCTCTAACAATTTTATCTGGCTTTCTATAGAATATTGACATTTTGATTTGTTACTCCTAGCTCTACTTCCTCTACTTTCATTTCTTTCTTTCCTCACTATGGAACCATGTTCATTTTCTGAACTGGCCAAGGTAACTACACCATCCATTTTCTCTGATAGCTCTTTTTGGCTTTTGCTTGTTTGCATATAGTTATCTTGACAGCAGCAATTTTTAATTCTATCATTTTCCATTTTATTCCCTAGACTCTCTGAGAAATCTGAAGTCTCTTGTATGATGTGTTCAGAATGTTTTCTTTCATTTGATGAAGTATGGATACTCTCAATGGACGCTGTCTTTTTATGGACAATTCTCTGGTGTGATGAAGTGCTTGAGCAAGAAGAGTGTGTGTACCAAGTGTTTGTTACACCTGGCTCTTCTTTTTGAGAAGCATGCATGGGGTTCTTCCAAATATCATAATTGCTCTGTGACTTACTGCAACAATGGCAATAAGTCACCTCATTTTCAGATTCATCAAGATTTGAAACGTAAGAGTCAGCATCACAAGGATATAATGAGTCTTCCATTTCAAAACTAGTCTCTTGGTTAATTTTCTCTCTTAGCTCACTTTGATTATCTTCCATGACATCTGATTCTTCACAGAGTGTCTGATTCATCAAGCGGGACTTCTTGATTTGTGTGGACCATTGAAGAGTCTCGTCAGACAGCAGATGAAAGCAGACTTTCATTTCAACTGCTAGGCTGCCATCTTTATTCATATACACTTTCTTTTCTATGTCATCATTGACTAAGGAAGGGACTAAACCCCCTTCTTTAGGACAATTGTTTGAAGAGGAGATTCCATTTTCTGGTGATGTTGTTGGACCATTCATGTAAGATTTTTCAGATGATAGAGAAAACCTCATGGATCGATTGCTCAAAGACGATCTTGGGTGAATTACACTTTTTTTGGTTTTCAGTCCAAAATTCACTGCGGTTTGCAGCAGTGGGGGAAAAGATAATGAGAAAACAAAGGACAAAAATGAGAAAAATGCATATCTAATATCTTGAACTAATAATAAACGACAAAGAATCTGGTTCAACTTTATAATCTCCACAATTGTAAGCAAATCTGTTTTCAAGGGGACTAAAGACTTCCCCTTGTCTTTTTCTGGTGATGTGTCTCAAGGCTTCAAGTTGCCCCAAATTAAACAGTAAACATTATGAATGCCTATTACTAGTGTTATTATGGTCTTTAAAAAAGATGCTGGTTTTAATGGATGGAGGGGAAATATCTCTTGATTCAAACAACTGAATTAATTAAACAGAAAGAAAGAGGAAAAAAATTGGACCGCTAAAGTTAGATTGCACCAGCCCAAATGCAGTGACCAGTCACTTGTTCTTACTTTCATTCTTTTTGCCTAAGGTGTTACTGTTGGAGTGGGAAGCTAGGCCTGGTAATTTCTCCGAAGAATGCTTCTTTGGATTTTGCATTAGGATTGGCTTGAAGGGTTCTTGGCCAACGCAGATGAGCACATTTTGGCAAAGCAGCAGACCTTGCATACTGTCAATCTGGAGAGGAGGCAAACATAATAGCAGTCAATAGGGAGAAAGCAGGGACCAATACACTGAAGGTGCCAGCGTTGGCTGAAGTTGACTTACACCTCAGTCCAAATCTAGAATGTTCACATCATTGTTAGGACATGTTATGTGCATGTCTTCCAGTCTATGTTTCTGTTAAACTAAAGACTGTAGCAAGGGTGGTAATGATGCATAGTAGACAGAGCTGCATCATGCATATGGATGGAATGGAGATTTTCTTTTGTTGCTTAGGTTTCCCTGTCTCAGAACAACAGAAAACCACAATATTTGGTGGCACAATTTACAGGGAACTGAGGACCACAAAGAAAACAGGCATATAATACTCAAAAGCAACATGTTGCCTATACCCTCCTATTTGAAGAGCTGTCCAGTCTACATCAACTTTAAAGATCAAACATTGTAAGAAGAGATAGAGCAAATTTCCCATCAGTAGTTAGCAGCCTCTGGGCAGGTGACTGGATAGCAGACACTGTAAGATTACCAGCCAAAACAAGGTAATAGGCAGAAATGACCCTTTTAGGTTTTATTTTATATAATAAATTAGATTAATCAAGAAAACACAACTGATTGCAAGAAAACACATTTGCAGGACTGGAAATTGTATTATCTGCCTCTATTAAGACTCATGTCTTACATACTAGCCTGATGGCTCTCCTTTGCCTCCTCATTGGGTCACTGTGATTGAGTTATGGGGTGAATGGAACAGAAGTACTGACAAAAAAGTAAAGTATTAATGTATAGGAGAGAGTGTAGAGCACAGGTGTCAAACTTGATTACATTGAGGGCCACATCAGGGTTGTGTTTGACCTTGGGGCACTGGGTGAGCATGGTCAGGGTGGCTGGGCCAGGGTGGGTGTGGCCCAATTTTAGCTGGGACAGCCTCCTGCAGCCATTTACCAGTGAAAACGGAGCTTGGGAATGCACAAGGCCCTCCTGAGCTCTGTTTTCTCTGGCAGAGGGCTGCAGGAGGACATTCTGGATGAAAACAGAGCCTGGGAGGGCCATGTGTGGCCCTCCTGAGGTCCATTTTCACTGGCAGAAGCACCGCAGGCCAGTCTTTCACTGTTTCCAGGATGACCCCATGGGCCAGATCTAAGAACCCCACAGGCCAGATGTGGCCTGCGGGCCTAGAGTTTGACACCCCTGGTGTAGAGGTATACCACACTTACAGGTAGTCCTCAGAACTGGTGGCTTAGTCACTGTTCAAATTTATGGCGAACAATCAAAAAACAACCCAGTCCCTAAGTTATGGCTGTTGCAGCATCCCCACAGTCTTTTGTCTTTATAACTAACCATAGGGATGTTGCAGCGCACCTGTGCCTATCTCTCCCTCATTCCCTCCAGCCATGTCCCCACAGATCTTGGACCTGCTTCTCATCTCACTATCCCCCACACTCTCCTCCTAAGATCTCTGGAGCAGCAGAGTTTAGGTTAAGGAAGTATAGTAAATCACTTTGGAGCTTTTTACAGCAACTATATTAGGGAAGAACCAATTTGTTGCTGGGCCATATGGCACAAACCTGAAAGTAGCTGCCATTTTCCAAGTAATCACAATTCCTTGTGGCCATGGTAAAATGGTAGCTGCATTTGTGATATAGCCCAGGAATGCTGAGGGACAGCAGGGTCTGCCCACTTTTCGCAATGTGAAATGTGGAGCTCCAGAGATCTTCAAAAGGGTGACAGGATGATGGGGAGGAGGCCCAGGTCCTTCAAGGACCTGTAGGGAAAAGCAGGCCCAAGGTCTGTGGGGATCCCAAGGGTCAGAAAGTGGAGCACGGGATATCTTGGGGATGGTGAGACCTCAGGAGGCCTGGGATAGGTGGGCCTGTACCTGCATTAGGCCTCCAAGGTCATCTCTCACACTTGAGGCACCCTATGCTCCATTTAATGATCACTTAAGGGAGAGCAGGATTTGGGGTCACTAAACAAAGCTATTTCACTCAATGGCTGTCACAATATGCAATCATAATGGGAAGGTCCATTACAGTCATAAGTTGAGGACTATCTGCAGACGTTTAATGCATCATCCAGCTGTGTTGGTAAAAAGTGCCTGGTTTGTGCTTCCTTCCTGGGTTGCTAATCAAAACTTTGTGATCAGGGACACTATGCTAATAAATGCTGACATGTTGTTTTCTCCTTTCCTTACTAAGATTTCAGCAAGCCTCACATTTAATTTTCTCTTCTCTCCAGTTTATCATTTTTGACTTATAGTTGACAGTTTGATCCTCAGTTATTTTGATGGGCTGTTTTGTCTCCTTATTTTATTTATGGTTTTAAAATATTTGCAGGTATGTATACCTATTAGCCAGAACTTTCCAAGGTAAGCATCCTGATATCTATCTTTAGATCGAGGATTATCTTTAGCTAAGTAGAAAAGCTGACTCTTGCGTAAATACAATTGTCAGGCACTGTGATCACACAGAAATTTATAAGTTCAAATTAGACTTATTTCTGTGTGATCACAATGCATGACAATTATATTTACACAAGAATTTTGCATTCACATTTAGTGCTATGCCAGCATCAAGACTTGAGACTCACCCTTTTCCCATCCATTGTATAGAGCTTCCTCACTGTGAACTGCATAATTTCTGAAATTTCATCCAAGAGAATTTTGAAGCTTTGTGCATTTCGATGGTTCAGGATAATTGGCAACTGTGTTGTAATATCTCCATTTTTGATCAGAGTGATTTTCTTGGGTATCCTTGGACTCTGTTGGGTAAAAGCCATTGAGTTATCTTCTTGTTTGATATCTTGAACTACTCTCTTAAGAACACTGGCTGGCTGTCTAACCTTTTGGGGACCCAACTTCCGGTTGGCAACACCAGCGTTAAGAGGTGTGACATATTTCTTATCTGAACAAAGATAGCATCCTCCATCCTCCAGCTGATCCAGTGTGCTGATGAAGTGTATCCCCCGTGGGGTTGTGATGGCCCGCACACCAAAAGGCAAGGGGATCCTGTGGGAGAGGTCATCCATGAGAGCATTGAAACTTTTGAAACTGCGTTGATTGATGGCCATCTTAATTCCTGCAAACTGTGGATCCCCACTTTTGTAGAACGTTATTTTCTTGGCTGGAGGCACCTGGGTGAAAGCATGTGTATGAAGTGTTGGAAGAAATGGTTGCTCATTTCTATAAGAACTGGTGAACTGACAATCGACAGGTGGTAGGCTCATTCTACAGAAGGTTTAGAGGTAACTGCAATGCAAGGAAAAGGAGTATAATTATAATTATCTACACATGAAATACCATACATATATCTCAATAACCAGAAGTCTAGCAAACAAATAACCTAGCTGGAAATTCATCTGATTAGTCCATATATTTTATATCCCACCCTACCACCTGCTTTATTAGTAGAATTAAGAAGCAGATTTAATGGAATACTTTGTGCAATGCCCACCTGACAATTGTTCTACAATCTTGAGAGTGCATTTTGCCACAATTACTTGGACACTCTCTTGTTCCAGCTTTGCCTCAATTTATGCCAAATTTACCTTCCTTAACATTTCTTGTTTGCTTATATAACTTCTAGGATCCAAACCTGATTTCTAAGGCTTTAAAATTGTTTCTATCTATATGCATACATGCAAGTAGGTGCACACACACTCACACAGACACAGATACAGACACACACAAACACACTTCATATTTTGCCCAAGACATTGGGATTGCTTGACCTAGATCATGCTTGAGGATATTTATAGAAATATATTTCTTTGTACCTATGTTCCAATTGTCCAAATTTTATATGTCAGAACTAATTAGGAGCAATATTAAAGGAGAACAAGACAGAATTTTTGAGGAACAACATAAATATACCACTTGTGGAATTGAATTGTCATTTAATAGTTTGAGAAAGACAAAATGTTATCCTTCCTCATGCATTTGTTAGGATCACCAGTCCAGATTTCATAAAGCAAAAGACAGGAAGGACAATGGAGTTGTGGGTGCTCCATCACTGGAGGTTTTCAAAAAAGAGACTGGACAACCATTTTTCTGGGATGAAGTCTCCTGCCTTGAGCAAAGGTTGGATTTGAAGACCTCTTAGGTCCCTTCCAACCCTACTATATGTTCTATGTTCAGTGCTCCAAAATATTTCAAAAACTTTGAACCCAGAATTAGGATTTGCTTTTTCTGTGTGGACATGCTGGAATTAGGAGCAAGGGATGTCCTAAGTGCAAAACATATGCTCTACTCAGATCTAGAGGCCTTTCATGCTTGGTAGCACTTGTGGGCCACAGCTTCTCAGTTATGTAAAAAATGTGGTGCCATCCATTGAGATACGTTTTGTAGACAGGGAAGTAGCGATATCCTTCTTCTGAAAGTGCCTTCTTTAATCTTAACAGTTTTAACACTGGTTGGAATTATGACATGGAAGTGGTATCATGCAGGATATTGAGGATATAGTCCATTTTTTGACACACTGACACAAAATAGAAGTAAAATGGGCCAAGAAATATAAAGACCTGGAATCAGCTTTATAGTCAGCAAGATAAGATAAAGTTTGAACAAAACTAATTACATTCGAAGGGCAACTGGACTGTTTTTTTCTTTGAGGAACAAGAAGACATTTTTCCTCTCATCCACGAAGTTGCATCATCAGGCCAGAACTGAGATGTTAAACATCTTCTTCTTCCTCAAAGAAAAAACATAGTCCAACTGCCTTTTGAAAAATCATCCTTAAGACAACCATGACCAGGATGACTGAGACGGTCCATAATTTCATTTAATACCATTTACAAAGTCATCCCCTACCTTCTTATTTATTAACACTGATTCGCAAACCTTTGACCAGAAAGATCTTTGTTGAGTTTTCCAAAAAGTGTCTAGGCTTTTTGGGTCAACAGGTAGGAAACTAGTATTTGGGACTTCAAATCAAATACTCAGCTTTTAAAATGTAAGGATATAATCTCAGACACACATGGAAATGCTCAGGTGTGAGGGCACCTCTTGTACCCCAATAAAGCAAATGGGTTGCTTCAATTTGCATAGCAGATGTTCCACTTTCTATGGCACACTTCAGGAGAACCTACCTGATACCATATCTCCTAGGGAGAGTTTGTTTTGGTTTCATACATTCTAGATATATTATAAATCTGCTGTTGGCTTAGATCAAAACTTGTCAAAGCTGACTCAGAACTTCAGTACAACCTTCAGCTGCTTGACTCTTGCACATAAACTGCCTGGAAATGAAATCAACTTAAGAATTTCCTTTCCAAATTTTGCTACCTTCCTCAACTTTGGTCACCATAATGGCAGACTACGGTTAACACCGTCTCTGTTGGGAGATTCTCCTTGTCACTTAGACTACAAGGAAAAAAAACACCTGTCATAATTCTTGTCAAAGAAAAAAGAAAAGAAATGAGAGAAGAAAATGAAGAAAGGAGAAAAGACCAGCTATTTACCCTTCCTGTGCCTAAGCTGTTCAAGACAAACAAAAACAAAGGATTTGCCAGCAATTCCTTGTTTTTCTGCTGTTCTTATAAAAAACATAACAAGCTAACATTCCTGCAAGTCCACAATTAAAGGTCCAGACTTTCATAGCAAGCAGCTCAGCATGAAATGACTGTTGAGAGAACAGAGAGCAAGGACTGAGGAAGCTTGTCCCAAATCCCACAACAGTGAACCAGAACAGAGACATTTGTGTAAAATGGAATGAAGTACAGCAGGGGACTTAAAGGGGAAAAAAAAACCTTCTGCTGTGGAGTAAGAACACTCAGGAGGAGGTCATCTTCTCAGCAGGCTAGAGGCAGGCTGAGGACAATATCATCTGATGCTCCCCTCCCACAAGTATAGATGGCCCATATAATATACAGTAATCTTTATTTGGTCAATGACCAGCACAAAATAAACAGAGGAACAAGGAGAAAATACAAAGTACATCTCAAGCAGAAGGGAGCACCGTAATACACTCTAGGAACAGAATTATATGCAACAATATAATATTTTAGCATCAAAATTATAATCTATAAGACTAGAGTACTATAAAATTAAAACCAATACAAGATACTTTCTATAACTAAAAAGATAACACTTTAACAGTTTAGCTATAACTTATAGCTCGATGGAATTCAGTCAAAGTTCCATCAAATCAAATAAAGTCAAGTGAAATTATCCCTATACCGGCTTTTGTCTTATTTCCATTCTGGCAACACACCATGTAGTTACTCAGAAAGTGATGAAAGGTTTCACATTTTCTAAAGGAACTTCAGAAAGTGCTTGTCTGATTCCCAGCATGTTTGCAAACTAATAAAATAAGACTGGTCCAAAAGGTGCTGTAAAATTTACCATGTGAATAATTCATGGGTGATTGTTTCCATCTCATTAAAGCCACATGGGGAGGTGAACTCAGTGAATGGAATTTTAACAAACCTGCCTTGCAGCAATGCAAGGGAAAGGATGTTATGTCTAGCTTTTTTTTAAAAAAAATATTTTTCTCAGCTAGGGGAAGATGGTCTGTACCCATACCAGAACAAATAGGAAGTGTGGATCTATTTTTACAGATATGGGACTGTATGAGATGCACCAGCTTCAAATTATATTTTTAACGAATTGTTAATAAATTCAATCAAGAGGATTGTCAGGGCATCTCCCATCTTTCTTCTTCCAGAATTTTTCCAGTTTTGATGTCAGACTGATAGGTCTGTAGCTTCCTGGATCCATCCCCCCGCCCCTCTTTTTAAAGATGGGAACTACATCAGTCCTTTTCCAGTCCTTGGTGGTTCCCTGGTGCTCCAGGATCTTTGAAAGATATGATTCAGTGATTCTGAGATCACCTCTGCCAGTTCCTTCAGAACCTTGGGGTGTAATCTATCTGGTCCTAGTGATTTAAAGTCATGTAGCGTAGATGGGTGTTCTCTTACCATTTTCTTGCTTATTCTGACTTGCATTCCTAATTCCCGAGTATTATTAGTTTTTTGATAGGGTGGACAGCTTTTTTCCCCTTTTGTGTAAAGACAAGCACAAAAAATGAGTTAAGCAGTTCTACTTTCTACATGCTGCTTGTCACCTTCTTGCCATTTTCTCCCAATAATGGACCAACTTTGCTGAATGTATTCTCCATTGCCTGTGTCTTTTTTGTATGTGATACTTAGAATTTGGAACGTTATTCCAGATAGACCCTGACCAACACAAACTATAAAATGACTCGTCTCATGGTGGATTGAATAGGATATTGGTGGAACTCTTTGCAGATGTTTTGATTTCATATGCACCAAGATGAGTAACATTCCAGACAATAGAAAGTACAGAATACTAATATTGCCAAATTAATTGTATCTATATGGATGTAGTGGATACATTTTGAAATATCAGGAATCTCAAAACATCCTTTCTACGATTGAGCTGTAATGTTGTAATATTCAGCATATGGGAAAACTAATAAATGATTATTTTAGCACAGGAAGCAGCTAAAAATGAACATACACCAAAACATATCCAATAGTCAGCTCCCATATTTAATATTTCAATATATTTGATCTTCTTGTGAGGTTCCCAGGATTTATTTCATTTGCACATTGTTGTTTGCTCACTCACAGTTTTTGACATTAGTCCATGTGTCTTAAAAACCCAAATGCTGACACTAAAGTCAATCAAATTGCAATATAATTTATTTGATTACTACCTTTTCAATGACTCAAGATCTTTTCTCAAATGCATTTCTTAAATTTAACAAAATTGGGAATGACATAGCAAGAGGATTCATATGGAAGGTGTTTTCAAAGTGTTTGATACAGCCATGAGCTCAGGCAAAATGAATAGTGAGTTTCTCAGGACACTGCATATCCCAATAGATAATGTTTCTTTCCCTTTCCATTGGAAGATTAAGCAGTAACTCAATTACGTGCCAGGTAAGATCGAAACCAGTCTAAGCTTTAAGCCCCTACATGCTTATCTTACATTTTATACTTAACAGGGCTTTTCTAGTCAATGACCTAATAGTTAGAACCCTAATACCATCAATATCAATAGATCAGGAGCTAAACCCAAGTTCTTTGGGGAAAGCAATCCACAAATTGGCTTGCAACATAATGACAAATTGCTTTTGTTTAATCGACTTCAATTGACTTCCAGTGTAAAATAAGACTTACCAGAGTGAAGACAGACTAAAGACATCACACTGTTCTACTCCCCAGCTCAAAGCAGGACCTCTTTCCTCTTCTGCGCAACTATATAGGAAATATAGAGACCTCTTAGAGAAGACGGTATTCAAAAGATAGCTGTAATTTCTGTATGATCACTCAGTTGCAGTCCACTCATGCAGTTGAAGTCTGATAGAAGGTAATCTCTTGAAGACTTTGAAATTAGTCAACCTCTCCCCTTTGGAAACTGTGTAAAAGGAGACCCCTTTTTCTTGCAATATGAAAAGGAAGTGGTACACTGTTGTTCTTATTTAATGACTAATCCAAATAGGATTATGATGGCAGAAAAGCTACTTAGGTGGCAAATGCCATCTGCATAGACCAATGAGGCACACAGCTGATGATGGGAGGGTCCTTTATTGCTAAAGATTGAACCCCAGCAGCTTCAGAAGAATGCTCTGTTATAGTCCTACAAGAGCAGGCCATGATCTAAACTGTTGTAAGCTCCCTTCCTTGATAAGGAAGAGGTAAGCCTCATAGGTAAATCACACTGCAATTACTCCTTCAAACAAGATTATAGGACTGCATCCTTTGGGGCATGTTATAATTCTATCCACCCATCCTTGAGTCAGCAGAAAACTACACCAGTATGAACTCTGTTGTTTCCATTTCTGATCTTTCTCCTGCCTATATTCTTGGCAGCTTGTCTTGTCAGCCCCACTAGATAGACTGAAGCAGGAAATCAACTCTACAGGAAAGCTAAAGGCTTTTTAAAATTGATATTGCCTATAATAATAGAATCTTGAAAGCCTCACTGTTATATCTCCTCTTGTTGTTACACTCCAGTGAATTGGAGAGGATGAGTCGTTTCTGTATGTTACACCATAGTTCTAGGCTTTAAAAATGCTACAGCTGCTTCTAGTGGTCCCTGCATATTTCCATCAATTTCCTTTTCCTCACTCTCTACACTACCCTTCAAGATAAGGAGTGAAAAGTCTAAGATTTTAGACACATAAAGGCTGTCCTTGGATGTTGTGGGAACAGGGGTAAAAATACTACTTTAACTCCAGTACAGCTAAGGAAGATTAAGGCTTCCTGTCTCATGGACTAAGGACAAGATGAAGACCACTTTGTGAAACAATGGAAAAAAGCTGTTGTCAGGACATGTTTATTTATTTATTTATTTATTTATTAAATTTATATACCGCCCCATTCCGAGGACTCGGGGCGGTTCACATAAAAAT
>JANHFL010001504.1:43168-59838 GCA_032468155.1 Oxyrhabdium leporinum
TTACGCGGGAGAAAACCCGAAAAGAACCCAAGATATACATACAAATACCCGCGAAAACCTCAAGAAGCATATATATGTATGTATGTATATAAAACCTCAGAAAACAAATATATATATACACATACATACATACACAAATAAACCTGTTGCAGTGAAGAAAAACAGGACTATGGCCTCTATCTAGGCCCCATTTTTGTTTTGCTCCATTTCGGCTTTGGGCAAAACAGGGTCTCTATTCCTACCTTCCCCTCTTTTTACTTTTAGCAACTTCTGGTATTTTACTTGGTACCAAAGGACTTAACATTTCCATGGAAAACAAATGAATAAGATTGAGTTAAGGGCAGCCATTCACATGGACAATCTTTTCAGCATTTGGAAATGCTTATCTCTTCCTTTGTATGTTGAGTGAACAGCAAGAAGATACTCCAGAAGTTGTATGTTTATTTTTTTATTTGTATTTGTCAAACGTATATGTATCATTGATCTTTTCTTTTCTTCCTTTCAGGTGTTTCCCTGTTGCAAGCCATCAGAATCCTTCAAGAGAAACTGACTGCCTTTCCGGTTCAGCTCTCCTCTTTCCATCAGTCTGCCGTGTTTGATTACTTTTCAAACACATTTCTCAAGCATTATTGGTTGTACCAGTTTGTGATGACTCGGGAGAGAGACCGCAATCAGACATTTGCCATTCTTGAGGTCTGTGCTCCTCCCAGTCCCCCTCCTCTGAGTGAAGGCATAGATATTGAAATGTGGAACTACCAGCAACAATTAGCTGCCCTCTGTGCAGCTGAAGAAGAAAAACAGGCCAGTATATTGCAGATCCGAGAAACTTTGCATGCAGAGCGGGAACATCTGCTCAGCGAAGTGTACCAAAGGATGAGAAGTCAAACAGAGACCCTTAAAACAGAGGTAAATGAAGAATGTAGCATCCTTCACAGAAGTGGGGAACGATGACCCTTTTATGACTTGTGGACTTCAACTCCCAGAGTTGAAGTTCACAAGTCATAAAAAGGCCATCGTTGCCCTCTCCTGCTCTATGATATTGTTAATTTAATGCTGTGTATTGTTATTATTGTTACACATAAGTAATAGGTAATTGATCACCACTGGATTTCATTTAATCTCTTCTAAGAACTTTGGTTAGGCATAGGCCTAGCCAGTGGTGGGATTCATCTGGTTCACACTGTTTAGCCAAAACAATTGTTAATTTTTTGCACAGTTAGGCGAACTGGCTGATCCCACCACTGGCTGGTCCCACCCCACCCGCCCTTCCCAGCCTCTCCTTAACTCGCCTAGCCCTCCTTGGCTGCTTGCCTAGAGTCACGTCCATGGCCCAGCTGCTCTCTGGCTGTTTTCTGGCTCCCTTGCTTGCTTGCCTGCTTGCCTACCTTCGCTGCTCACTCGGACCATGCACCGGTTGGGCCCAGCTGTTCTCCCCTCCTCACCCTCCTCCCACTACTCTTCTTCCCTGGCCAGGTGGTCTCTCTCTTCCTTTCCTACCTCCCCAGGAGAGCCATGTGATGCCACAAAAGGCGAGGCCCTTCTGGATGGCTGCCTCACCCATGCGCCTCACCTCTCACTCTCCTGGCACTACAAAGCATGGAAGCAGTTGAAGTGGCTCCATGGCAACCTCCTGGAGCTGCAGTAGGAGGGCTGCCAGCCAGAGAATGGCTCCAGGAGCAGGAGCCTGCAGCATCAGCAGGCCAGTGGCAGAAAGGAGCTGGCGCCTTAGTGATGGCCTATCTGGTCATTTACAACATGGACATGACAGCCGAGTGAGCAACCCTCTTGGTGGGTTGCTTTTTGAAGGGACGGCTACAACACGTCAAGCCCACCCTACATGCTGATCCCCATGTCTTCAGGAAAGAGTTCGGAGCACCCGCTGAACCTGGCTAAAACTCAGTGGGGATTTCTTTCCACTGCACCGTGCAGTGGCACGAGCTGCAGCCAGGCAAGGAAAATGGCTGGAGGCTGCTTGTTCTCAGTGCACTTGGGATTTTTCCTGCTCCATCCTCCCGACTCTCCCCTTGAACCTGTGGAGATGAGAGAAGCATAATGGGCTGGCTTTTTACCTAGGTTTACCTGGCTGTCGGCTGTCAGGAGGAAACCAGATGGGGGCCTGGGGAAGAGTCCATTTTCCACCCAACAGCTGGACCAACCTAAGCAAAAAGCCAGTCCTCACTGGTGCCCAGCTTCACTGACAGTGGGCTTGCAAAGGGCAATCGTGAGCTGCCGCCTGCGTCAAGCTAGACTGGAGAGGTAGAGCGCGTGCAAGTTAGTGAGCGCAAAAGGGACGGTGGAAGGAGGGAAGCCAGGCAAAGGGGTAAGCAAGGGGTGTCTACAGCATGCTATGGCACATTCACTTTCACTTAGCCCCCTTCTTTTGGAGGGCTACTATCCACTCAGATCCCTCCTGTTTCTCCGCCTCTCCTCTCATCCCATTAGCCAGCCTGTCAGCAGGAGGTGAGTGGCTGGACTTTATTGCGTTCGAGGCATTTCCCACCCAAATGGCACACCACGTTTGTAATGACACCCCTGTCATAGGAGGACATCATATCATTCCAATGATCTAGAAAGTCTGAAGAAGTTGAAGGAAATAATGCAAGCTGAAATCCAACACACCTGTATGTGTTCAGGCAGAGCAATATTGTTATTACTCTATGGCTCTTAAACTTGCTGTTTGCTTCTTGATTACAGTTTGCATTGTTTATTTTGCCCTGAAGATTTCAGAATGTGCAATTCATACTGTAGACTGACAGCACATGAGGGTTATGACTTTGGTTGACTCATCCAAAACATTCTGTTTCTTCTCTATCTTTGATTTGCATAATCAACCTCTGATGAGTTTATCACGTTCCAGATTGAAAATTCCTACCTGCCTGGGCTTGCTTTTCTGGTTCATCCCTGCCCTGTAGGACATTGTTTAGGGAAGTGAGAGGCAACTTTTTTACTTGTCAGCCCATCAGTGCAGTGAAATGAACAGCTCAATAATGCTTATGCAGTTGTGTTTCATTGAGCTGCCAGCAAAGGCAAGTACATTCAAATGAATGGAGAGAATATCACCTTTTGAACGCAAGCGATGATTGCTGGGATATAATTCCCTAATCATTTTTTTGTTCAGTACCGTTCTGCATATATGAGGGGGGGGGGGGCGTGGATCCAAATTTTGCTATTCCCAATTCTTTGTCAATCCTAAATTCAGTTTATCATCAATGAGGCCTTCAAGATCCAATGGATCTCCTCCAAACTCAACAGCTTTTGGGAAATTGATTAAAGGGATGTTACCTCAGCTGCCTACTGGCTTTTTTTCACCAGTATCATTCATAGATATTGCCAGCTGCCACCTTGACCTAAATGATATCCTGGGTCGCCACGCTGCTTTGTTGGATTCTTCCCAGCTTTATACTCAGATTAAATTTATGTTCCCAAGCCCCACCCTTCAGCAGGTGTGTGTGTGTGTGTGGGTGCATGTGCACACCTACCTAATCAGTGAGGATGTGTTTGGCTTGATAAATCTCAGCTGGCATATGGACCTCTTCTTGTTCCATTGCAATGTATATCATGATAATAGCACCCTGCTGTTTTAAAAACCTCTCCTGCTACTCTGCCATGTGGAACCTGAGAAATCTATCTCCTAGTCCTCCTTGGAGGCCAATGGGTCTCGTGTTTGTGTGTGTTCCATTGTAAAACATGCATTTATCGCTTCTCTGTTTACCCATCCATATTACTGTTCCTGGTGCTTTAGCATACTTTAATATTTTTCCCAAGGAGATGCATACATTTTTAAAGAAATTTCACAGCTCCCTATTATTCTTATTGTCTAATTATGAAAGGATTAAGTGAGACCCAGAAGCATTCTTGCAAATAAATACGATATGGGAGCTTGGTCATTTTGTTTTCAGCTGGCATTAACAAAGTATTAACAAAGTTAATGAACAAATAAAATAAAGTTAGGTAGACAGGAAGCCTTTCCATGCTTTTTCACTAATACGTTATAGTATTCAATCATTGATATGCCAATACTGTATATGAAATGAATTATATCCTGTGTAAACCTCAATTATAATTAAGCAATGCTATAAAATATTACATATTCACTAATGAGGAAATGGCCTTAATCATTTTTACTTTCACCTCATTGAAAGGTTATAAGCAAATGGATTTAAGAAGGTCAAGGCAGACAACATCCAGCAAATAGAATTGCTGTTGATATACAGTAGTTTGACTGCTTCCTTGGCCATATTTTTTGTTATCTTTTCACAGGGCCTATAAAGAATCATGTAACTACTGGTATTTACCAGTTGCTGAATTATGAGGATATACGTGTAAGTTATTTAGAAGTCCATTCTTCTAAGCAATGAGGAAATATTGTTTATCTAATCAAAGGACCAATAAGATTCTAATGATTTAGCAAGACATTATAAATTACAAGTATTCTCTAATGTTTTCATATTCAAGTCTCCCCAAAAATGCCTTGTAGGGTATAGCACCAGCATATATTGGGCAATATTTTGCCAGAATTGAATTTGCCTGACCAGTCCGACCATCTAAAGAGAATCTGTTGGGAGTCCCCATTCCTCAGAATGGGCACAACACACAATGTGGAGAAAATGTTAGGCATTCTGACGTAGTCTATATTCCTTGGATTGTTCTCCTCATGGAGGTCAATATTGGTTTAAGTGTCCTTGCTTTCTGCAATCAAATCAGAGTAATACAATTGAAAGAAGCTGTGCTTGAAAGGGTAGCATGGAGAGCATTTGCCTATAAGTTCACCAAGGGTCAGACATGACTAAATGGTTAAAAACAACATTCCAGTGTGCCCCAATTGACTATAAATTTCCTCAGAGATAATACTAATTGTAATAGTGATTTTTATTTTTACATTATTTTCATACCATTCTTCTACTGTATTTTTCTATGTGTTATTCACCATTCAGTGGAGACCCTCAAGCGATCCTTTAGATTAGAGCTGTCAAAGTTGTGGCCCACAGGCCAGATGCGTCATGCGCTGGCCACGCCCATGTCCGGTTTAGCAAAGGGGGAAAAAGTTGTGATATGTCACATGACAACGCCGTGATGATGTGAGTTTGACACCCCTGCTTTAGATGATCACCCTGGACAAGTAAATTCAATACATTCACATCTATTTGGATTAAAGCAGATTATAATCTATTAAACTAATCAATCAATCAATTGCCAACCATATTAATTGTTTAATATGTCAAACATTGGATATATTAATTTTGCCTTCCAGACCCTAATATCTTTAGTCAATGAAGCAATTAAAACACAGATCCAGAACCTGCATCATATTATTCAACATGAGATCCAGACTACCTTTGAAATCTTGGAACTAAAGCTTCAGAAAAAGGCCTTGATGTTCAATTCACCAGCTCCATACCCACCTCCATTCTGTCCTGACTTGCGAGGAAAAAAATCAAGCAAACCTCAAAAGAAGACACAGGACAACTCTTTAGAAAACGGAGACAAAACGGAGAAGGACCAAAAGAAGAAAAAGAAATGAAGATTGCTTTGAGGTTCTCTTATTGTGCATCCTTCAATGAGGAAGCAATCCATACATCTCTTTATAATTGTACTTTTTTTATCCAAAGCATTCTAAGTACTTTGTCTTTCAAACTGATTCTCCAGAGTGATACTACTTCAGACTGGAGGTAGGGTTCAGATGTCTGCATTTTAAAAGAAAGGATTCTTTCATAGCCTTGCACTGACATATTCAATTTGCTATGGAAAGTATTGTGAATGTAGATTGAGACATATCATACACTCGTTATGCGAAACTTCTACTTCCCTTAGTTTAAATATCTTAATTTTAAAATAAATTACCATCTTAGGAGAGCAAAATTTGAATATTTTTATCTATAGAGGATAGAAATAGGCAAATAAATGCAAACTAACATTCGTGTTAGAATCTGACAATCAGCAAGCGTTACTTAGTGGTGCAATCCAGTGACCAGTTCTGTGCTTCTGAAGTTTTTCTTTTAGCTTTTGCATGAATAGTGCCACATGTTGCCTGGGGAAATTTATTGAAGTTATACCACATGTCAGAATTCTTATAGCTACATTCTTATAGCCAGCGGTACATGCATGCTTAGTTGCCTGCATTAGATCAATGGTTCGTATATGCACTGTAATCCTAAACATTCAAGCATCATTTTAAAATTCAGTTTAATATACAATTGGTGGGAGTGGGATAATTTGTATTTATTTTTAAATTTGGATATTTTAAATCAAAGCAATGGCTGACAAGATACCATTTGCATCAATTCTCCTGCCAGATACTTCTTCTTTGGGGATCTCTTGGTTTTGATCTTTCATCAACAAATTAAACAGGAATCCAGTTCAGTTTCAGGGTTCCACCCTCCAATAGCTTTTAGATTTCTCAGTTGTCTTCAGTTCAGGCTAATAAACAGACACTCTAGGGCTTTAAGGGAAGATCAAGTATTATTTGGGGGCCATACCCATCATCTAAGCAGATAATGGAATTTCCTTCCTGAAAGAGACTATAATAACAGAACTAATGTCCTCATTGCTTCAGTGCTCTCCAAAATTTGTTGCAGCATGATAAACCTCTAGAAATTACTGTAAATTAAAGAAAAGGTCATGGGTGGGAAGAGGACAAAATGTGAAGATATCTGAGATGAAAGACATCCTAGTCTTATGAGACCACATGAAAACAAAATGGCTTTATCAAAATTACTCTATGCTTGTGCTGCCAATTAATAGTACTTTCTGTGATTTAGAGAGCATTGTCATAGACATGAAACATATTCAGAAGGAAACATTTTCCTCTAAGAAATTAACAGCTTATTCTACAAGAGGACAGGTCTTTACAATGGCATACTTCATGCCAGCCTTCCCTAGCTTATTTCTATTCTAATCCCTGTGTTCTAAATATACCAAATGAGACTGCAGACCTGGAATCTCTTAGCACCTTTGGTAAAGAAATCTTTAAGGCAGTATCTAACATAGTCTTTCAAAAGTGAATGGCTATAATGCCATCAATTTATGTATGTATGGGCCCCCAGAATGTTCTAAAACTTGTTAACAAGCTGTAATCCTCAATGTAATAGAAGTTATTCAGTCCGTGAAGAACAATCTTATTAACTCAGTTTAATTAATATAATTAACATATTTTAATTGGATTTAAATTAAATTATATTTTATCTATTATATTTTATCAGTAGTTAATATTGAATATTGTTATTTGCATATAACTTTGAAATAAAAATAAATTTCACATAGTATAGTGAAGGGTACTGTCCTGCTGCCAAAACTAAAGTAAGATTCAACCATCTGCCCAATCACCTTGTGTTTGTGGAATAAAGAGGACTTCATTTTTGTCCATCTCAAGCAGCAAAATGCCTTTTGCTATGCTTGAGAGCTCTATTTTCAGTGTCAGTAAATTACTTTTAAGGAACATGCACCTGAAGGTTGTCTTTTTATACTAGTGTTGGTAATAATGATGTATGCCTTAAAAGCTGATTTTTATAGTCTTGTTTTGTATATATTGTCATCACCCTGGGCTTCTTTTCGGATAAAAGAAAAGTTTATACAGTAAGATATTGTCTATACAGATAAAGTTTGAACTGATAGAAAGTTATTTCAGGAATGACTTCTGTCTTAGATAGCCTTCCATCAAAGTGAAGAAGCAAGCGAAAGGAAATGAGGCATGGGTGTCTGGATTTTTTTTTTAAAGGCTGCAATCTATATTGGGTATTCTAGACCCCCACCACTCAAATATGAGGTCTACTATGGGAGTAGACTATACTATTCGTCTTGTTATTCTTTCAGGGAGCCATCTATATGTGTTCACAGAGAGCAAGAAAGCGACGTTATTTTTCTTGAAGTATAAACAAGTCGTGATTTTTCCTCATCCCTTTGCTTAAATATAAAGGTAGCCCCAGGACGCATAACATCCGGTTGGAGGGGCTGGCTACTGTTATCAGTCAGGAAACAGAGCTGGACACATCCTCTCCTAAGTCTCAGCAGCCTAAAGCCACCTCCAGTAGCATGATTTGGCAGGAAAAGACAAAGTTGTGTGTCTTACTCCTTCTCCTTTGCACACAGCAGGAGCCTCCCCCTACAGCTCTGGGAAAATGAATCTTTTTCCTCCACTAACAGATCAGAGTGGGAGAACATTTTTTTCTGCCTGAGAAAGCAGCAGAATCCGTAATGTTGGAATGTGAGGTAATACAGGGCAGCCTTCCACCGCCGGGTACTAAGAAAAAAAAAAGTCTCTGAATGGCTCAATACAAAGCCCACCTTCCTCTTCCTCCTCCTCCTCTTCCTCATTATCATCAATCTCCACTCAGGATTTCCAAACATTTATCATTTAAAGCAAGCCCATTGAAGGCAGTAATTATTTTTGTTTTAGCAGCAGCCAAAGTTAAATTGAGCGGGAAGGGTCAGACTAAGCGAAAGAAGTTTCGAATTTCCTAGAGTTTAATCGATTTTAAAAGCAGCCCTCAGTGGAGTGTGTTATATGTGACACGTTTTCCAAATGCCATTTTCCAAGTCAAAATACTGTTTTCACTTTCTCTGAAGGAAAGGACAAATTAAAGGATAAAGTGTGTTACTTAGAAAAAAGGAAGTTTTATCTTAGTCCAACATTATGATCCTGATCCTAAAGTATTTCTTGATCCCTGCTTTGAATTTTGGGAGCAAAGGGAGAAAGAATCTATCATCCATTTTCTGCCATCACAGCACAGAAATGGGCAACACCACTCAGAGAGATCTCTTGGTCTGTTAAGATCTGCATTCATATTCCTTCGGAGGTAATTGGTTGAGAAATACATACTAGCACCCCTTTATCTCACCTTCTCTGTCACACCAAGGTTTTCCCCAAGGTTTTCCCTTTTTCCCTGATGCCTTCTAATTTCTTTCTTTCTCTTACTCATCACCCCAGAGACTGAAGTCAAATACAAATCACCCCAGAGACTGAAGTCAAATACTGTCAATGTTCCTTTACTGGAAAATCTGATGAAAGGCCAGTCTCTTGGTAATTGTACTAGAAAGCAAAGACCAGTAATATCTATCTCTCTCTCCTCTCCTCTCCTCTCCTCACTTCTCTCCTCTCCTCTCCTCTCACTTTTCTCCTCTCCTCTCCTCTCCTCTCCTCTCCTCTCCTCTCTCACTTTTCTCCTCTCCTCTCTCACTTTTCTCCTCTCCTCTCCTCTCACTTTTCTCTTCTCTTCTCCTCTCCTCCTCTCCTCTCACTTTTCTCCTCTCCTCTCTCACTTTTCTCCTCTCCTCTCCTCTCCTCTCACTTTTCTCTCCTCTCCTCTATATCCTCTATTCCATTTCCCATTCTCTTCTGTTCTCCTCTTCTAGGGCCTTGTCTTTCAAAAAGTCGTCTTCTGATACCTCTTCCTTTCTTTGTCTGAAACCTCCGAGAATTATAAATGAATTAGGAATTCCCCCTGCAGTATTTTTCTCATTCTGCTAACCCTTTTTTCCCTGTAGAATCTCGCTTCATGGAGGAGCTGCAGCGGGACCTGGTGAGGTTGGCACGAGAGGACGGTTCTTTTGGTGAGTCTGGAAGCCCAGAGGGTCCAGCCTGGCGTGGGGAGCGTAGAATCGATGTAAGAAAGTTGAGGCCCGGTTTAGTCCCAGGGAGAAACGTTTCTCGCTCTCAGCGTGCTGCTTCTGATCCAGGGCTGGGCAACCATGGACCCCTTCACCAAGTCTGGACTTCAACTCCCAGAATTCCTTGTCCACAGGTAGCCCCCGACTCCCGGTTGCAATTGAGCCAGGAATGACGGTCATCGATTGTGCCGGTCATTAAGCAGGTCAGCACGTGACTGCCCCTGATTTTACCACCTGTCTTGTGGCAGTCCTAAAACAAATGTCACCGTTGTTGAGCAAACCCATTGACTGCGCTGGATGTGCGTTTGGTTTGGTTTTTTTGCCAGAAACCGAATGTAAATACCACTAATACCGCTCTATAAAGCCTTAGTAAGGCCACACCTAGAATCCTGCGTCCAGTTTTGGTCACCACACTATAAAAAAAGAGGTTGAGACTCTGGAAAGAGTGCAGAGAAGAGCAACCAGGATGATGAGGGGACTGGAGGCTAAAACATACGATGGACGGTTGCAGGAACTGGGCCTGGCTAGTCTAGTGAAGAGAAGGACCAGGGGAGACAGGAGAGCAATGCTCCAATATTTGAGGGGCTACCACAGAGGAGGGGGTCAAGCTGTTTTCCAAAGCATCCGAAGGCCAGACCAGGAATAATGGATGGAAACTGAACAAGCAGAGATTCAACCTGGAAACGAGGAATTTTCTGACCGTGAGAACAATCAACCGATGGAACAGAAGTTGCCCTCGGAAGTTGTGGGAGCTTCATTACCAGAAGCTTTGAAGAGACTAGACTGCCATCTGTTGGAAATGGTGTAGGGTCTCCTGCTTCGGCAGGGGGTTGGACTAGATGACCTACAGGGTCCCTTCCAACTTATAACCGTTTGTTTAGTGACATACACCCCCCCACACACACACACCCATGCCTTATATAGTAGCAAGATTCACCGGGAGAGTCAAGTCCGTGGAAGCCATTTCTGGCTGCCCCGTTTTCTAATCCTGAGATGCATCCAAATAATTGTCTGCAATTTCTTTTGCTTCCTTTTCAGACTCTGCCAGCAGGAACCTGACTGCCGCTGCCGTTCGCATCTGCCAAGAACTAGGGGTAAGAACGTAACCCTCTTGAAATTCTCCAGATTGCAAAAAACAAAACAAAACCACTTTTACAGCAAAGCTTCCAAAGTCCAGCATGGAGCTTTTCCTCTTAAAGAACAGCACTGGGAGGACAGAATGATTAGGTTTCAGGATGAGGCATGTTTAAAGGGGAGGGCTCTTTAATTCCCTCCATCCACTGATATTTCATTAACAAGGACATGAGGTTGACTCAGCCTTCCGTCCTTCCGGGGTGGGTCGAATGAGGAGCCAGATGGTTGAGGACAATAGGCTGACTCTGTAAATTGCTTAGAGAGGGCTGGAAAACACTGTGAAGTGGTAGATATTGCTATTTTTCCTTCCTTTTCTTCCTTCCTTCCTTCCTTCCTTCCCGCCTTCCTTCCCTCCTTCCTTCCCTTTCCTTTCCTTCTCCTTTCCTTTCCTCCCAGTGGTTAGAATGCAGTATTGCGGGCTAACTCTGCCCACTGCCAGGAGTTCGACTCAAAGTTGACTCAGCCTTCCGTCCTTCCGATGTGGGTAAAATGAGGATCCGGATTATTGGGGCTAACATGCTGACTCTGTCAACCACTTAGAGAGGGCTGGAAAGTACGGTGATATCAATCTAAGTGCTTTTGCTATTGCTATTCCTTCCTTCCTCCCTGGATTAATTGGATTAATTAATGCCTATTAGGGAGGCGTCGTATATGTGTCAGTCGGCCAGCTGTCTGTGGAAAAAGGATTCTCACTCGATTCCTCTTTCAGGTGTTCAAGGAAGTGACGGAAGACGAGGAACGCCTTCTCCATCTGTCTGCCACTTTCACTACCCGAGAAAACCAAAAGAAACTGGAGAAATTCATTGGTCAGTTTATCTATTAGATCCTTTTGACAGGTCTCCCTTTAACAGGCAGAGGATTCAGAAAGCCGACTCCGAGTTCTCCCCCACCTGTCTTGTTTGCACTGTTGTTTTCTTGGTGGTTCTATTTTTGAAATGTTGTTTTCCAGGCAGGGGGAGCTTTGAGCAAGACGAGGAGGCCGGTTAGGTTAATAAAATAAAAAAAAGCAATTGACATTGAAGCTTGACGAGTGTGGTTTGTAGCATATTTGTATTAAAGACCGTTTACCAAAAATTCCAAATTACCCCAAAAAAACAAGAAACAGTCAGCAGGAAGGCAGGCATTCCCCCCCCCCCTTTTTTTTTC
Source organism: Oxyrhabdium leporinum (assembly GCA_032468155.1). Taxonomy (NCBI): domain Eukaryota; kingdom Metazoa; phylum Chordata; class Lepidosauria; order Squamata; family Cyclocoridae; genus Oxyrhabdium; species Oxyrhabdium leporinum. The sequence continues at coordinate 55,052 of JANHFL010001504.1, forward strand.
CTTGAAACGCTGCAAGGAATTCAGTCGAGGTCTTCTTAAACTTAAAGAGTTTCCGTGCGCTGTTTTTTCTCGGCAAGCCAGCCGTGGAAATGAAGCTTCCAGGGACACAGCTGGATATTTCCATGTGTGATGGAAAATCTGCTTTGGAACATGCACAATGCAGGTAATCCTCAACTTATGACCCCAAATTCATGTTGCTAAGTGAGAAATTTGTTAAGTGAGTTTTGCCCCCATTTTACGACCTCTTGCCACATTCGTTAACTGAACCACTGCAGTTGTTAAGTCGGTAACATTTGTGTTGAATGATTCTGGCTTCCCCAGTGACTTGGCTTGTCAGGGGGTTGCCAAGGGGGATCACGTCTCACACACACACACACACACACACTGGGACACTGCAGCCATCACAAATATGAACCGTCATAAATGTGAGTCGGTTTTGTCAAGCATCCGATGTAAATCGCACCTGAATTTTGATCACACGATCGTGGGGGGGTGTACTGCAATGGTGGTTGTGAGTGTGAAAACCACAACTCACTTTTTTTCAGTGCCGTCATAACTTCACACGGTCATTAAACAAAACCTCGTAAATGGAGGACTGCCTGCGTTCTGGCTCTGTGCTGCCTCAGACGAAAGCGTATTATGGGGATGCTAGGATGTAATGCTATCCCCAAAGGATGAGGACAAGCTATGATCGATCTACAAACACATTGCAGCATTTACTGTGAGAAGTTAACCCATCTGTATAAATGGTCCAAAAGTTGGAATATGACGATATCTACTCCGCTTTGGAGTGTCACCAGAAATGGGTGCCAACAGCTTCAGGGGGCGCAGACAGAGGCGTGTTGTCTTGCAAAGGCGTCTGGATTAGAGGGGGGAGCCTGCCTGGCCCAGCATCAGCCTGGTGGCCCATAATATGCCCCACCTGAGTGGCATTGACCATTAGGGACTGCTGTACAGGGAACCGGTAAAAACTAAAACTAGGAACCTTGTTGGTTTCTCCTCTGCACAGTATTAACTAAAAAAGACGCACTGACTATTCATTAAAGTGCACAAAATACATCGTTTGGGGGGGGGGGGGGAAGGGAATAGTTTAATTTAGTTTCTAGGTTGAACCAACAGCACAAAACACGGAATTATTTTTATTTAAAGGTATCTCAGGATGCTTTTGTGAATATGTTTTTCCTTCTTTTTACACAGTTCATGTAAGTAATAGAGAGTGCATTAAAAATAATAATATAGCAGTGTGTATAAGCAGGCACCCACTTTCTTTGTTAAAACCTGAATGCTAAAACCTCGTCAGGAGCCGTGGCATAAAAATTACATAGAGCATTATTACTTTGATGGTTCATCCTGCCCACGCTGGCTTTCTCAAAGGGCAGGAAGCCTCAGAGGAGATTGGTTGTTAATTGTTATTTTAGAAATAGAGTCGGAAGTTTTGTTGGGCAGTGGGACCTTCTCTGAAAGAGCAAAAGGGGCTTGACGGGGTGCAATTTAAGTTTTCAGGTGAAAAACGGATCACCTTCTGCTTCGGATGATTGGATTAAGCTACCGCATGTAGAGAAAAGTCAAGTCTTACACTTAGGCAAGAAAAAGCACAGGGACACATACAGACTGGATGAACCAGGCTTGATAGCAGTCACTGTGAGGAGGATCTTGGACAACCAATGAAATATGAGCCAGCCGTGTGCCTCGGCGGCCAAACAAGCCAACCCAAAATTGCACCGAGGGATGCAATCAAGATCAAGTGGGGTCTTAATACCGCTCTACAAAGCCTTAGTAAGTACCTGGAGTACTGCCTCCAGTTTTGGTCACCACTCTATAAAAAAGATGTTGAGACTAGAAAGAGTGCAGAGAAGAGCAACCAGGATGATTTTAGGGGGCTGGAGGCTAAAACCTACGAGGAACGGTTGCAGGAACTGGGCTTGGCTGGTCTGGGGAAGAGAAGGACCAGGGGAGACAGGAGAGCAGCCTGCCAATAGTTGAGGAGGGGCTGCCCCAGAGAGGAGGAGGACGGGGTCAAGCTATTCTCCAAAGCACCTTTGAAAGCCAGACAAGGAAGAATGGGGAGAAACTGATCCAGGAGAGATTCAACCTGGAAAGGAGGAGGAATTTCCTGACAGTGAGAGCAATCAACCCATGGAACAGAAGTTGCCTTCAGAGGTTCTGGGAGCTTCATCTCTGGAGGCTTTCAAGAAGAGACTGGACTGCCCCGTCAGAGATGGTGTAGGGTCTCATGCTGGGGTGTGGGGGTTGGGCTAGATGACCTACAAGATCCCTTCCAACTCTTTGAAATCTGTAAATCTGTAATCCATAAACTGTCATCCCAGAATATCAAGATGTTCTGTGGTATTTGTCCCAAACTGCTCCTCCTGTTTACGTGAGCAGGGAACATTAGCTGGTTGAGGGATGCTGACAGTTTCCATTCCAGATTTCCATAGCTAAGCAAATTTTATGACCTTTTCGACACAGCTGTTAAGTGAATCACACAGTCATTAAACAGATCCGGCTTTCCTCATTGTTGAAAGCTGGCTGGGAAGGTTACAAATGGTGATCACATGACCTTGGGATGCTGCAACAGTCAGAAGTACATGCCAGTTGCCAAGTGCCCCAATTTTGATCATGTGACCACGGGAGATGGTTGTAAGCGTGAAAAACACACGTCCCTTTTTTCAATGCCGTTGTAACTTCCAACGGTCGCTAAAAGAGTGCTTGTGAGTCACGTATTACCTGTACTTGGGTAGAAAGATGGAGGGATGTGGCAACATCGGTCCGGCTAATCGTGATCCATGTTTTCTACCCAAATTTGTAGATGCTGCTATTGCATGAAGTATTTAGAGGTTTATAAAGAGGTTGGAGAACCAGTATAGATTAAGTGGGGAAGGTTAAGGACCAGGAACAGAGGAAGCAAAGCCGAAGAGAGGATCAAAAGACGAGAGAGAGTTTGGCGGAGTGGTTAAAGACCCCAGGCTAAAAACCAAGAAAGCAGGAGTTCTCATCTTACCTTAGGCACAAAGCTACCTGGAGGCCCTCGAGACGGTCACCCGCTCAGCCCTAGGAAGGGCAAAGGGCAAATCATGCTGACATTCCTTATTCTGCAACCCTCCTGCTTTTCTCTGCCTTTCCCTCCCAAAAACCCACAGAAGCAAAAACCAATTTTTCCCCTCCATCTGCAAGGTCGGTTGGTTTGGTATCCCACCTTTTATTCATTTTTAGAAACCACTCAAAGGTATTCAACCCACCTTCCTCCTCCTCTTTCCCCTATAACAGCAATCCTGTGAGGTGGGCTGGGCTGAGGGAGACAGAGAGACCGGCCTAAGGTCGCCCAGTTGGCTGCCATGGCTAAGATGGGGCTAGAAGCTACAATGGCCCAAAGTCACCCAGCCAGCTTTCATGCCTAAGGCAAGACTAGAATTCACCGCCTCCTGTTTTCAGCACTAGCCCGAACAGGCTCCTTGAAAAGACTTTAGATGCCAATCCCATTCCGAATCGGTCATCTGGAGGAACCTTAAAGGAATAAAGGAGTCGATGTGTGCCAACATCAGCCCGTCACATACGTGTGGCGCCCCAGCGCCTTGCTCTGGTGCAAGCATGCCTGGGTCTCACCAAAGGGCACCAGTCGGCCCATGTTGTCTTTTCCAACGGAGGTGCCCAGAAATTGCGGGTGGCAAAACTACATCATGCCACCCCCGTTTGCGATGCTCGGCAGAAATGATTCCAGGAGATGCAATCTCAAAGCATTTTAAGAACTTCCTCATTTATGCTCCTGGTGAGTTTGAAAACTCCAGCCGATGGTCTTGTCCAGGGCCCACAGCAGGAAAACCTTCACATCACTTCGTTGCAGATGGTTCCCAGCTCATCGATTTCACACTGTACTTTGTCTCCTCTCTGTGGGGGACAACAGGATTGTCACAGCCCTTTGCCCGGGCGAGTTGCAAGAACGGGGAACAGGCTCCCAGGAAGAAACAGTCTTCAAACTCCACCTGCCTCTCCCCCCCCCCCATGGGCTTGAACTTCAGAACACTCAAGCGACACCCAGTGTGTCCTAAACACACAGTTTAAGAGCATGCTAAAGTTTGTCCTGAAAATCAAGAGCCTTTGGGCCACGTTTCCTGCCCGTCTCCTCTCCACCCTCCTCCAGTTAAGGCTGTGCCAATGGAGGTAGGAGAGAATAAAGCAATTGGAGAAGCCAAGGCATTTCAGTTGAACTGCTTTGCGTGTTTTCCAACATGTATTTTTTTCCCCCAGAGCTTGGAGTCCTACAGTTGGGTTGACCAATAACTCCTCCAGGACTTGGATTTTGGAGCTCGATCATCTGCAAAGCGTTCCCCAGACGGGCAAAAGAGCATGAATTAATTCGTGTCATAGAAGGAAGGAATGAAGAGAAGTCACCTGGAGGAAAGTGGGTGGCTTCCGGAAAACTCCGACCCCCGGCGGTGTCCCAGTCAGGAAGACATCTCCTGGGTACAGCGTGACAAACCTACAAAGAACCCCAAAGCCAGGAATGAGCGGAATAGGAGCAGCCTGGCGGGCAGCTGGCGGTTCGGGCGTCACACCTGGTCGAGGGAGGTCCTAGAACAGGAAGCTACAGGGCTGGAAGGGGCCTTGGAGGTCTTCCAGTCCACCCCTGCTCAGCTGTGCAGTCTGTTTTTGAAGAGCCTCCGGGGTCGGGACAGCCGCAGTTTCTGGAAGCAAACCTCCCCCCCTCCCCCCCCCGATTGTTCTCACTGGTGGGGAAAGTTCTCCTTCGTTCCAGGGTGGAGGTCTCTTTAACCCGCCCCCCCCCGCGG
>JANHFL010001504.1:68677-99939 GCA_032468155.1 Oxyrhabdium leporinum
GTTATGATTCCTGAATAAAATCTTTCTTTAGAATATCCATCTGAAGTCTGATCTTTCTTATGGGATTTAAGCGGACCTTAACAGTGACTTTGCATTTGCCATTTATCTTGTAAAACATGTGGAAAGTGTTAGATCAAGTAAGACAGTGTTCCAATGTTTCTTGGTGAGCCAGTGATTTTTCCCATAAACAGAGTTAGGTGGTAAAAGTAATGGTCTTCCTTGAGCCAAGACTCCAGGTTAATTTCACGTGAGATTGCCCAAAGAAAAAAAATCAGTGCCAGAGATCCTTTGGTCCTCACCAAAATAAATGAGCAGTTTACAGAGAGGGGGCCTTCTGAACAGTAGCTCTTAAATTAGAAATGTTCAAGACGATGTATTTAGCACCAGACATAATTACCCTGTCTGGCACTAGCTTGTCCTTTAAATCCTAGACTTTTTAATTTTACAAAACTTACTTGTTGGATTTATTCATTTTTAGTTATTCTGCTCAATTTTTACTGTCCTGATTTCTTTTTGTATCCAATTCATATTTCTAAACACTATACCATAGGTAAGTTATTTGTGGACCACAAGTGTAAGCAAATCTACTCACTTTAAAAAAACAACACCTTCCCCCAAATAATTTTCCAGCCCTGAAAAACTTACTTGAGGTATGATAGTTTTACTCTGTTTTCTAGCTCAAGTGTGGGGAAAATGTTTTCTGAAGTTACAATCAGAAAGGGCTGTAGGGGACCCAGCAGGCTACAGATTGTCACTTTCTATTAAAAAAAAATCAAGTATCAGCCATGGGCAGTTATTTCTTGTAGTTACAAGACAGCAATCCAATTTCACTGGAATGATGCAGAAATAAAGCAAAGACTGTACTTTCTGTATATGGAATTTGTTGCATAAATAGTAATGAAAATACCAGCTCATGAGATTCTGAAAGAATATGAAAACCTTACTGGACTACAAAAAAGTCTCAGCACTTACGTTCTGCACTGGCTAATCTAATATTTCAGAGAAGCCAAACACAAAATAAAAGGGCACTGTGTAGGATACCTTCACCAATATTTGACTATTAATAGCAACAGCCCTGAAAACATCTACCCCACATAACTATCCCTTTTTAAAAAAAGCCATCTAAACTACTGGCCACCACCAAATTTAAGGCTAAGGAATTTCTTTAGTTAACAACAATATGGATATCTTTTTTATCTTCTATGCACAGAAGCCGCCCGTCAGTTGACTGCATGGGGCCAGCTTTCCCAAATCTAGACAACTTCCCTGATGTGTGAACTTCAACACAAATAATTATTCAGCCTCCACTGCCTTAACTAAGAATTATGGGGAGTCCCCACACATCTGAAGGGCCTGAAGCTTGGGAAAAAAAGGATGGGACATTCCTTGCAAACTTTAAAATATAAAGTAAGCCAATACAATTTTTGGACAACATTTTAACATTTTAAACCTAGCCCATGGGCTGTCAGACTACTAAACGCAACATAACACCACAATGAGACTTAATGTGATAGACTTACAGTGCCAGTGTATATACCGGTATAATATTATGTGTGTGTGTGTAAATGTGTGTTAGTTTATTATTTATTTGGGGTTAGGGATTTCTTTTTATTTATTGATTTATTGAGATGTATTCCGTGTTCTTAGGTGGGCTGCATCAAGGCAGGCTCATTCAGTGTCATTGTACACACGTTGTGCATTGATAATAAAGGTTTGAACTTTAAACTTAAATCTTTTATGAGAGAAGTATCATGTTTCTAATATAATTCTTTATCTTCACTTGAGGACAGAATAATTGTATGAAAAGTAAAATATTGAAAGTAAACACTGGGGTTCTACTGGCATATAATAATCCTCATGAAAAATGAGGAAATCTTTGTTTCCAGAGTGTTAAAAAGTACCACCAAATCCCAATATAAATTTTTGGAATTTTTAATATGCTTTTGTTTACCAAAACAAAATGTAACTTTGAAAATGTAGTTCACATTTAAATGATAGATATTCCTAGCAACCAAGTATGTTTAGTGCATCAGGCAAAGCCCTTCAAAGCAAAGGAATTATGAGCTAAATATAGGCAATGAAACTTTAAAATGAAAAATTTCTAGCATTATATAAAAGTTGTACCAAAAAAGCTATGGTGGGAAAGTGTATACATTATCAAAATTTAATCGGGAGTTTCATTTCCAAGATTTCCCTATGATACTTTTGTAAAATTGAAGGCCAAAATAGTAACAAATAATTTGCAATAACAAAAATGTAAAGGGGTTGTTAATCAGTCTTGAATCTGAATTGTTCCCTCTTCCCACAAGTCAACATGGAACACCAACAGAATGTATGTTAATTTGCTAATAAAAGCCAATTTAATTTGCAAGGAAAAAACGTACATCTCTGCTTTGGAAATTAATAGCTTTTTTGCTTTCAGTATGTTAGACTGAAGTTTCTTTAACACTCATTTGGGGAAATGCCCTGCTAAATAAAACAAGGTTTGTTTCTGAGTGGGAATGTACAAGATTGTACTATTAATGTATTTGTGACATGTAAAACCACAAAGAGGCTTTTTTTTCTCTTAACACTGAATGATAGCATTTGTTGCTTATGTCCATCTATATTCTTAAATGCTTCCTTCAAGATAGAGGCAGTATACAATTTGAACTTGGAAAAAATAAAGTAAATTTATATGTGAGATTTTCAACATCTCATGAAATTGTATTTCAAATACATTTTGTTGACCAATTCAAACTATAATAGTCTTAGACACTCATGTAACAAAAGCAACAATTCACAATTGCTCCTGTCCTGGGAAAGAGAAAAAAAGCATCAGGAAAAAAAGTTAAAAAACAACAACAAAAAACTAAAAACTTTATCTCTTCTTCACTGTTATATATCAACACAGTTAACTCATCTTGAACCTGCTGCTCAAGGATGCAAATTCGGTAATTTATGCAGATAAGATTGGTATATATCATTTATCCTCAGCGCAGTATCTCTGGCTATAATTTATTTATTTTAGCTGAAAAAAACCTCAGCATTCTATGACATTATTAAAGTTATTTCCTTTAGAGGTAGACTTTGTTATATTCTACAAAAGGAATAACCTGAATGTCATCATATGTGGAACACGAATTTGTAATCCCTTTCCAATTTTTTTAAGAGGATGGGACCCGCAGCAAAGTTCAAGATCTCCAGTAGGAAATAGGTCACTATGTGGAAATGCGATTCAATGGTATTAATTATAAGATACCGCATATCGAATTAAAGCTTCATAATGTTGTATTATACATTAATACAAATGGAATGGTCAATGATTACAAAGAAAAATATTGGAGTCACACTGCACTATGAACGTTTATATTTAGCGGTGGTGGGAATAAAACACAAATTGTACTTTGGGAAATATTAGGAATTTATTTATTATTTATTAAATTTATTTGCTGCCCATCTCACCATAAGGAGACTCTGGGCGGCTTCTGGAATGGCACCAAAATCTCCAACAATGGAGTGATCCTTTTTGCAGATGTATAGTGCGACCACTTTTGCAACACTGTGCTGTTTACATCTCTAGGTTATTGCCTTGAAAAAAATATGTCAACAACAAAAAAGGCAAAACTACGCAACTAAAGTTGTACAGGAACTGAACACCTATCTCTCCAGAGAAAAGACTTTTTCACGTAGTGAGAAAAATGACATATACAAAGATAGATATGCAATAAAATTAACCTTTCTTACACTGGGGAGGAAATGTATCTCGCTTAACACTGAGAAATCTTTAGAATATTTTGCAATAAAAAATATTTTAAAATTTAGAGGTCCCCCCAGCATTCACACCACCACATCGCATTGTGCAAATCTATACATGCTAACTGGAAAAGAAACCCTGTAAGATTTCTTTCCAAGGGAAGATGGTTAAGCTCAGGTAGCATAAACCTAAGATAGTGATATCCCTTTGGAAATTGCTGTAAAATCTCCATTTAAAAGGATTAAAAGTGTTTGAATGAGCCACACAGCTTTTAGAAATGTCAGCAGATACAGTACTCTATTGCTACAATCTCTATTGCAGAGAAAGTCTTGGTAAATTCAATGAGATTTATTCCTATGTAGCATCCTAGAGGATTTCACCACTGCGATACAGTCCTATACAAGCCTGATTAGAAAGATGACTTACTGAATTTAGTGAGGTTTATTTGTTGGTAAATGGACATGAGATTGTAGTTTAGAATGCATTATAGCTAGGTGTTAAAACTGAAATAGGAGTACCACATAATGATAGAAATCCCTGCTCCCTAAGTTTAATTCAGTTCCAGGACGTTACTGAATTGCTTTGTTGTTAGAAAGTTATATTTGATAACTTTGCGTTGGTTTTGAAAAATAATTTTATCCTTATTGATTTTTTTAAATCAAAATATTTTTGCACTTCCAATTTTGATGTCTTTTTACAGAGAATGCTGCTTGCAAGGTTACAAAAATATTTAAAAGAGCTGCCTAACTTTGTAACGAATGCTTAGAGATGCACTCCACAAAGATTCGAAAGAATATAGTTGAAACATTCACATTATTTGTTTTCCTTAATTTTTTTCTCAGATTAGCAGAGTGTTCTTAGTGTGGCAAATAAAGCATCCAAATCAAAAGATTAAGATTTTTTAAAAATAAAATACATATAATCAAATTATACCTTAAAACTCCTATATATATATATAAGAAAACTACATTTCTCTGTGTTTGCCTGTAAAACTCATATTATCCTTACTTTATTGTCAGGTCAGAAAACTTTTCAAAATTCATCCCAAGTGATCTTGAACACACTGAGAAATAATTTTTTTTATTTGCGCATCTGTAATTCATCAGATTTGCAATACATTTTCAAATTGATTTGCTTTCCTTAAAGAAAATTAATTTTGCCCAATGAGTTCTGTGGTAGTTCAAATATTTAATATCAATGTCAGCAATAATACAAACAATGACATTCTTTTAGAAAAAATAGCACCTTTTAAATTTAGATACCCAAATGCATCCTCTTCAAGAAGAAATTAACAGAAAAACGTAAGTTTTCAAAATAGCCGCTGCTTCAGAATTTTTTTCAGCTACAAATAATTAATGTTTAAGAATTTAAGCTAATGGGATTCTAAGTTTAAATATCCTAGAAAAGAACTGTCAGGAAAAAACAAAAAAAACCAAAACCTGTTGGCTTGCAACCCCGCTACTAATGAACAATCCTAAGGCTTTCTAAAGTCAGGAGATTTCTTCCCTCTTGAACCACTTCCCCCATTTATTCCAACGGGAGAGCGAAATGTAGATTTCACCCAGTAACTTCAGGAGAAGAATTGTAGGCGCCGCACCACTCCCCAAACTCATGGAGGATGCGGAAAGGTTGGTTCTGCCCGTAATTTTGTTTTTCACAGGCCAACCCTCAATCGAAACATCCCGTCCGCGGTTATTCGGTGCTCGGGCACAGCGAGCGATTTCCGAAAGCCGGAGTGGCGCAAAACGCGCCGAGTCCCGCTCGTTCCGCTCGCTCGCTCGGGCGGGCGGGCTCAGCTCACCCAGCATCTTGCTCAGCTCGGCGTTGTGCAGGTCCGGGTTCTGGACGGCCAGGCGCTTCCTCTCGTCCTTGGCCCACACCATGAAAGCGTTCATGGGGCGTCGGATGCGGCTTTCGGGGTTTCCCTTCTCCGTCCGGGGCACCGCGGAGGCCGAGGTCCCGCTGCCTCCGTCGGACAACTCCAAAGGCGAGCAGTCCAGCCTCTCCGCCCACGCGAAGGAGCCCAGCAGCGAAGCCATGCCGTCGAGGCACGCGGGACTCCAGCCGGCGGTCCCCTTCCCCCTCCTTTTCTACGGGCGACCGCACGCCCTCCGGTCCCGCAGCCTCACCCCGCCGCCCCAGCAAGCGCCTTCTATTTATGAGCTTCTATGAGCTTCCTCCGGTGCCGTCTGGGAAGTGGCCGGCCCCGCCTTGAGCGCGCCCTCCGTCCCTCCCTCGCCTCTTGCCGGAGGGTGAAGACGCGAGGTCGCGGGGAAGGCGAAAGTGAGGCGCAGACAGAGCAAGCCGGCGGCCCGCCGCCTTCCCTCTGCTCCGAGGTGTAAGCAAAAAACAAAACAAAAAACAAAAAAAACAGTGCCTCTGAGCAAGCGCCGAGTGCTGCCCGTCTTAAAAGGCAAGGCTCATCTTACGATCTGTCCTAGACGTCGTCCCGGCGTATTTGCCACGCACAGCGTTCCTTGCCACTCCCCACCTTGCAACTTGGCAAGCTCTCCAGGTATGAAGAGCTAGGGACACTTTGGCCTCTCTTTTAATAGACGTGAGTCCCAGTAGGCTGTTACCGGTGCCCAGATGTTCCCACCTATGGCATCCCTTCCTTAGAAAGAATAACACATGCTCTTGTTTCAAGAGGTTGATAATGATGTCATCGCCAAGAAAGATGGGCAGAAGGAAGTATAGGGTGCGAAGAAAATACTGCAAGGAAGCAAAGAAAATACTGCCAAATCCTTGCAGTTTCCTCTATTTCCACCTGAGCCAGAATAACCAAATTTCACCAACATGTCCTGGCTTCCAGACCCGAGAAAGGCATATAGACAGGAACTTTCCAGTATTTTCTCCTACCTCATTCATTCTTATTCCAGATGGGTTTTTGTATGTGTGAATTTGCACCTATGACTGTACATACAACATACTCACCTAGACTGCTAACTTAATCCATTTTTCTGGGTTCACACAATACACTGACAAATAAAATAGGGCTGGATTAGGGTTCAAAGACTTTCTTTTCTGTCATCCTGTTGTCCAGATTTCTGCAGCTCAAAGCTGGTAGCCGTCCCTTAAATTGAAGAGTTGGATTTATGTAACATGCAGAGCACAAAAGATAAAACTAAGGCAAACATTAACCAAATATAGCATACTTGTATGTAGAGAAGCATTAGGTAGTTTTAACCTGATCTAGTTATGTATGCCGCAGAAATGTTGAATTTATGGGTTTATGAAAACAAAACAGAAATAGGAGGTGGGAAATACAGTTCCTCTCTTCCTCTCTTATTTCTTTGGAGTGTATATTCCTGTGAATGGAATTGGTTTGGTCACATTGATATAAATGTATCCATCTACAATGCTATTCTTAGGAATACATGAAGCTAAATAACTTGCTCATCTCAAACCATTGATCTATACAGCTCAGTGTATGTGGCTGGCTGTAGCACCATAGAAATCTTTTGAAGTCCTTCCAGGCAAGGAATTTCAAGGAATGACCCTGAGACATGATTCTTTCCCAAATACAGTTTAAGCATCAAATTTAAACATCAACCCGGTATGTTTTAAATATCAAAGGGATGATATTCTTTCCAAACTGAAGCAAATTATTGTAATACTACAGTATAATTCAAGATGGACACATTAATTCCTTGTTGCTGTGGGCTTTTGCTATTAGTGAGATATTTTAAAATCAAATTGCCAAATGTTCCCGGTTTGTGTGTCTTCTGGGCACACAGAATGAATATCATGATGTTGTAAACCATCCAGAGTCACTTGGGTGAGATAGGTGATGTAGAAATTTAATAAATATAAATAAATAAAGAAACAAATAAACAAACAAACAAATAAATATATATATAAATCATTTGGCCCAATCTAAGCAGAGGCAGAATTGGTTAGTACTTGGATGGGAGACAACTAGGAAATCCCCTGGCTGTGGATTAGATTGGGAAGCTGAAAAAAATTCCAGGAGGAAGCAAAGGAAATCACTTCAGTATTGCTGCCAAACAATATAATCACTAGGAATCAAATCTAAGTTGCATTTTAAAACATATTCCATTAATCTTTAAACTATATTCTTGGATACCATATTTTTTTGTTATCCTACTGCAGATTAAGATAAAGCAGTATAAATGATTTACAAACATAATTTTACGAGGTTTTAAAAAGTAGACCATGTTGTGCAATTAATGTAATTAAATCATTAATACATTTCTACACTAAATTTTATAAAGAAGCAATGTATTGGAGTTATCTGAGGCACAAACAAGAGAACTGGGAGTCAAGCCCAGCTTGCTTGGTTAGTTTATAATTCTATACTTCTTGCAAACCTATAAACTGGATTAATTTTATAATTAGGTTAAATATATTATGCATATGCAGTTCATATTAATAGTCCAGTCCTTTCTAATTCTGGTCTCCTTAATAGATAACAGGCAAGGATATAGAGTGGCTTCTGTTGAGTTGACTGCTACTGTCTTGGCAGAAGCTTTTCCTATCTTTCTCATTTAGCCTGTAGGATCAAACTGTCATCTATTATGATGATAGGTACAGTATTTGATTCACTAATACTCTCTTCAGAATCAGAAGTCAACCTTCTCTCTCCATTCCCCTTTTCTAAGTTTAGATTTATTTGGGAGAGAAACGGGCACAGGGCAGGAGAATGCTATTGTATTCATGTCCTGCTCTTCACTGGAAGTTGGTTGCCAACCACAAATGTCCATCTTAGGACTTTGATTTTTAAATTTGCTCCCAAACTGGACATTTAAGTCTGCCATTCACTGTGGCTGCTTATGATGGTTAGGGCCGCAATCTCCAATTGATTGATAGGGCATGCTAAAATTGAGGACATTAACTGTTTACTTTGGCAACTTCAAGACTCTGTTATAACCAAGAAAAATCAAATCTAGAAAACAACTATTTCCTTTAATTAGAAGTAACTTTTGGATGATTCAGTCACATAAACAGCTCCCTCAACTTCTTTGAAGACCATTAAAGGATGAGAGCTTGGTACTAAAATTAGTGTTTGTTTCCATCAATTAAAACGCCTTTGACCAGTGGCCAGCTCTGATTTTTAGACTAAAAGGCTTAATTATGCTGAACTTAAATGTAAGGCCAGGTGCTTCCCCCTTCTTCCTTGTTGATGACTCTGCTGTGACCAATAAGTACAAAAGCTGCAATGTTTACAGATTTTATATTTCCTTACTCGGACATTACATTGCATTGGGGGTGGGGAATGTAGAGTAACGTTAAATGTTCATAGGATTTTATACTCTTTACGAGGAGTGTACTATATAGACACACAGACAGGAGGAGAGAAATAGTTTCAACCATGAAGTTCAAGAAATGAAGTGCAATGATTTATTTTTTAAATAAACAATTGGAAAGAAAAGTAAAATAGTTACCCTGGATTTCAGCTTGAGTGCCAGTGACTTACACAGAAACATTGCCTGTGTCTTAGCATGTTATAAAAGTGGTTGTTGGTCCTCCCTGGTCTAGCCCATAGCACTTGGAGTGTCTCATCCAAGAACCATCCAGACCTTCTCAACCTTGGAAACAGTGTGGAAGATATGTGGACTTCATTCCTCATGCTGGCTGGATAATTCTGGGAGTTGAAATCCATGTATCTTTAAGTTATACCATGTATCTTTAAGAAACACTAGAAGAATCAAGTTTAGCCAGATTTTGCCACCTGCTGAGGCAAATGAATAGCACAATACCAGAGTTGGAAGGGACTTAAGAGGTCTTCTAGTTCAACCTCCCTGCTCAAGCAGGAAACCTTATACTATTTCAAACTGCTGTCCAATCTTTTCTTAAAAACCTCCAGTGTTGGAGCATCCACAACTTCTGGAGGAAAATTGTTACACTGATTGATTCTTGTGTCAGGAAGGCCTCGGGAACTAGTTCCGTTCAAAGATTGTGTTAGTAGAGTATGAGGTACATTAGATTAAGAGAATTTCTTATGACTGCTTTTACTGAGCTGCCTATTAAATAGATTAAGATTTACTCACTAAGAGCTACAGAACTCTGCTCAGTCATATTAATCTTGTTTCAGAGAAATAAACTACGGTATGTTAGTTTGGATACAGAAATGATTGTAATGAAGTATAAAAAAAGCTTCTGGCACCTGACCACATAGGTAAGGTACAAAAAGGAAGAAAATGTAGTCCAAGCCAGTTTTAGGTTACCTTGTTGGGAAAGGTTGAATCTATAGTCTTTTAGGAAGCATAGCTCTTGATTTATATTAAATTGTTATTTAATATAACAATTATATAACAAGATTTTTGGTCAAGATCTTAGCTGATGTAACAGTCTAAGAAAGAGAGAATCTAAAAGAAGCAAAATAAGAAACCAACATATGTAGTTTGGACCAGGGAGCTTGAACTTTATTGGCTGCTATATAAGTTCTCCCCTCATAGGTGTAAAAGTTGTTTTGCTCTAAGAAATGAGAAAGTTCCTCCGATATACAAGACTGGACATCTAGGATATTTACATTTTTAAAGAAAGCTACACCAAATAAGCTTGGGACTAAATTGGGGGAAAAGACCTGAAGTATTCATAGATCAGAGCAGAATAAAGCATACTGTGCCTGACATGTGAAATATGATCTCCCAATCTTTTCCAAAAGAAGCAGCAAGTTTATTACTCTCTTATGCATACTGAATTTGTTTATTTTGTTGAGCTGGTACTTTATTTTTTATTTAAGATTGGACCTCTCTTTGTTAATATTATTATACTTTGTATTTTTTTATGTTGGTGATCCAAAGAGACCAACTGAAGCAGGAAAAGCAAAAAAAATGTGTATATTTGTGTATACTCATCCATTTCATTTAATAAGGCTTTTATCCCTAGTTTTATTCTATCCTTTGGAATACCAAAGGAAAAAGAAATCTATAGGCAATAAAATAGCCAACAATGAGTTAGTAATTCAGATAAAAAAGCATTAATCCACTATTTCTTCAGGAAAAATTCATAAATGCTTGTCATATATTGCTGATTTAATTTTCCTTTATACGCCACCCAAAATCACATCGTTTGAGCGGAGAAACCATATAAATTATATAAACAAACTATACCATGTTCTTTTCAAGTGTGCCAAGAAAACAAGGAACATGGATATTGCAAACCATGAATTAACCACTCCATCTTCTCCATTCTGAAAAAAATTCTCTGTCATAGGATTAGGAGCGCCATTGATGCTTGTCATTGATGTGCAAGTCCAAAGAAATGCAACAACTAGAGATCATGAGAAGATTCAGGATTTCCTGAAGGATTTCCCAACCAACCAACATCCTCCCCACCCCTACCAATCCTTTTTTGCAATGAATGTTCCAAAAGGTGGGAATGGTATGAAGGGGAACAAAGACAACAAATATCCATAGGTTCCCCACTCTGATTGTTAAAAACCAGGCTTTTCTCCCACTTCTTGGTTAAGGTGGATGGCAAGTCTTTTTATGGGTTGAGTTTTTTAAATTAATTTGAATATTTCATCTTCTTGACATACATCATTCTTCTATTACCTTTACTGTATTTTTTAATGTTGTATGCTTACAGAGTTGCCAGCCTTCTAAATTTGAAATAAGTAAACAAATAAGGACCACATCTGTTTTATAAAATGTTGTTTATTTATTTGGATAAATTTGGAAATCTAGGTATATTTCAATGAAGTTAAACATGCAGATTTATATTAACTGGAACATTTCTTCTTTATGCATTATCCAGTTACATCCCAGTCTACTTTTTTGCTTTTTTTCTACTTCTCTTTGATTTTTGCTCTCCTAAATCATTATTCTCTTCCATAGGTGTTTCAAATGAACATTGTCTTGCCTTTTGGTTTTGAGAACCAATTTGAGATTCACTATAAATAAGATCATTACTGGTGTCCATATGTTTAGATTTCTTTTTCTTTTTCTTTTTCTGGGTGTCCACTTCATCTCTACTTGCATCTACTATCCCAGTGCAGATAATCCTTGCATCTCCAGCCTCATCCTGTGCATGTTTATGTCTTTTTTTCTTCTTTGTCTGGGATTCCAAACACTCCAATTTCTCAAACATCACTGGAGGAGAATTACCTGGCTCTACTTTGGTGCAATGTTGAGTTTTCTTCAGTTTTGTCATGCACTTGGCAAAATATTCCTGCACAGTAAGAGTGCTGGTTACAGTATTGCTCCCATCTACTTGGTCAGGTGTTACGATCGCTTCTTTTAAATCTTCCGCTAGAAAACCTGTGCTAGGAGCATCAACCTGACAATGAAAAAAGAGGAGTTAGAGGTCAGGGGAGTAAACTGAATGTTGTTGTTTTTTAATTATAAACTGTTTTGATACTGGATCAGATAGTGTTTTCAAAAGATCCAACACAACTTCATCCTATGTTTTAAGATGGAATGCATGTATCTCAGCCCAATCCTGCTTTATTTCCTGATATAAGACAGTGCTGCTTAGCTAAGTTTAGCATATGTCAAATCAGATGAAACACAAAAGCCACACGTGACTACAGAAAGGAATTGTCAAATGTTCTAATTTTGCTGCTTATTTGGGAAGGTAAAATCTAAGGGGTTTGTTGAAGACCCAGTTGGCAGACCAGTGTCTTTTTAAGCAACAAGTTATACACCCAATTTGGAGGAGATAGCCTTTTGTTTTATAGGGCAAACTCAGTAAAAATAAACACAGTAATCCTATAAAGACAGACCAACTCAAGAGCTGGAATACTCAACACTACAAATCACTTAAAAAAGCAGAATTTACTCAGAGATTTTTAAGTATCCCAAGAATCACTAATGGAATTTCAAGAGCAACATTATTTTTGTTCCACAGGACTTGGTCCTTAGAGTGCATATCCACCAGGAAGTTGCCTTTTCATGCAACTTCTGATCAGGCAGATGTCCAGTTTCCCTTAGTTGGATCACAGTTAAATGCATATGAAAGCCGTCAGTGTGCCATAAGATGTGCATTTTAACTAATTCAACATTTTAATGAACTTCAAAATGTGATAGTATAAATCACATCCAACAGAGGAAATACTTGATTTCATGTACATAATATGGAATTCCCAGTATGACATAGAGTTGAAAACATTTTACTTCAAATATTTGGATATCCTGTATTATTGTGTCCTATTATCCTGAAGAGAGTGGTAATTATGTATGGACGAAGGACCTGCTTCTTCAGCCATTAGCCAAAATGAAGGATATCTCTCTCACATCTCTCATTCTGTATATATTACAGGAAGACATGTTTTCTCTGCACTGGTTATGATGTGTTCTCATTTCACTGGCAAATGGAATCACACGGTTTCCTCTAACATCCTACAATTGCCCTGATGTATTAATTCATACTAGAATTACACATCCTAATTTAAAACGACGAGTGAGAAAATGCAACCGGAGACTGATTACTGAGGTAATGTCACTATTCTTGGTATCACAGATCAAAGATCTCATCTTATGATGCCTTGTTCAATCTTAAGATCCAGCTGGTTTCAGGGCTAGGATGCTGTGAATTCCTATTGCACTGTCATAAATACTATATAACATTACCCTTTTCCTTAAAATTCAAAATGAAACAAAACAATATGTACATATGTGCAAAGAGATGTTTTTCAGACCTAATTATGCCAAAATGAAGATTATTTTGAAGTTAAAGTTCATTAATGCCACTTTCTACATCTCCATTCACTATGAAACAGAAAAGAGAGATCTCAATCTTCTCAGAGAAGAAATTGGCTAGTAACAGAGCAAGTTTTCCTACTATGGCTCCTTCATATCAGAATTTGTGCCTTTAGAAAGTTTTGTCTAGCCACTTCCTCATTCTTTCTCCTGCGACAAACAAAAACTTTTTAAAAGAAGAAAAAACAAAAAATATCTTCCAATACTTTGTTTTGCTGTCGTTTTTTTCTTTTGAACTTGAACAATGTACCTTTTAAAAGTTGTTAGCCATGACACAACCAAAATTAAGTACTCCCTAGTTTCAGCAACAAGGAATTATTTGTTTGGGTTGCTCTTGAAATCAAGAAATTTTAACTTTAATAAAAATATGGGTGATATTTGTGGACGTAAGCCCCATTGACTTCTATCTTTCTATAATATATTTATGCAAAGAAGAAACATCAATCTGGGGTTTATCTTTTGGCTAAAACAGGTGCGCAAGCAGGCACAAAATATTTACTCCTTTCTTTCTTTTTTTCATTATATTCTGACTACAGAAAAAAAATATCCATCAATGGCTGTCACCAAAGTTTGCTTCACCTACACCTAAGGGAAAACAACCTTTAGCATTTCAGGTATTAAAACATTTCTTTAAAAAAAATAGCTTTGTGAATTCCATCATAATTGAGCATATGTGAAAGGTACAGAGACAAGAATATTAAGCTAGAAGCACAAAATATTAAATCAGTTCTAAGTCAGCAATCAGGCACATGCACCGGACTGACTGTTGCCTAAAATGGAGAAGTTCAGAGAAACCCATGATGCCTAAAGACAAGAACGCAGGCTAAACCACTCCTGTACTGACAGGAATTTTAATAACCACGGGCCACTGCACACAAAGTTAGCAGGGCATGGAGACAGGTAAAGGCAGTGTCAGCTCCAAAGCAAACTCACACACCGCATTTCGGGGACATTGATGGAGAACCGTTAATCATTTGGAAAAGGTAGGTGCCAGGAACACTCCCAACTGCTTCGCATGACCAACTTTCTCTTCGGAACCCTGGAAACCAGGGAAAAACAATGATGGTGATCTGAGCAGCGCTGTCAGATTAAATCAGCTGCTATTTACATCAGGAAAAATGTAGTAATTGGAGGCTGCCACCAAGAGGTGAGCAAAAAGGAGGAGTGGCCCCCTATTCATTGAGATGTCCCTCCTCTATCCTCAAACCTTGCTATGGCTTCAGTGTTCATTCCTGACACCAGATTATTAAAATCTGAGGCCTCTTTTGCCTGGTTGCCACTCAGAGGCAGCAGCTCGCAGATGTAATCTCCAGTCCAGTTTTTTGGTGCCCAAATGGCAAGAAAAAATCCTAAATGCTCTCTTAAGGCATACAAGATGCTAGATTCTGAAGAGAAGGCAGCTACAAGAAACAGGGAGATTCTGTTGAATCTGAAATGACCAAGTGGGTTCATAAAAGTTGTAGCTGGTAATGAAATGATAGATTTGCATGGAAGTATGGAGAACTGTTTCAGAGAAGATGTGATTGGATGTGAAAGGATGAGGAGACTCGGGTTCCTGATGAAAGAAAAATAGGAATACCTTTTTAAAACAGCTTCCTTTTATGTGGATGCTAAAGAAAGTCACTATATGTTTTTAATATCAGTTTTGTAGAAAGATGCAAAAAGTCTATAAATCAAATATTTAAAATAATCAAAGAGCAATATAGATATATTTGATTTTAGACAAAATTGGTAGGATAGTCCTGTAGTGAGCCTATTATTGGGTGCATAACTTCATTAACTTGTAAAGCTATTCCTTGATAGTGTAAAATAGTTTATTTTGAAATATGAAATTTGCAATTGGATGAAATGCTTTAAATAGTAACCATTGAATTAGCCATTATATAAAAAACTGAGCTGCTTTCCTATGTTAACAAATCAGTATGATAAACTATGGTATTAAAACCGAATAGAACTTGATGCATTTTACATATACTTTCATTTAAGTAATAGGGAAATGCACTCACTATGATTGTTGAACTGGTATTACAATATTTTGGAGGGAATTGTGTTTTTTTTTCAAAGTTCCCAATATTTTTCTGAATGTATGCTTATGTGTATAAAAACTAAACTTTCCTCAATACAAATAGTAAATTATGAGCACAATCCTATGAAAATTAAGCATTTATATGGCCCTTATATTAGATGAAAATTTGAATTGCACATCCCCTATACAAGTAGTTCAACTTACAACCACAACTGAGCCCAAAACTTCTGTTGCTAAGCAAGACAATTGTCAAGTGATTTTTCCCCATTTTACGACATTTCTTGTCACAGTTGTTAAGTGAATCATTGCCGTTGTTAAATTATTAACATGGTTGTTAGGTGAACTTGGCTTCCCCATTGACTATGCTTGTCAGAAGGGTACAAAAAGTGATCACATGACCCTGAGACACTGTAGCCATCATAAATATGAATCAGTTGCCAAGTGTCTGAATTTTGATCACGTGACCATGAGGATGCTGCAACTGCCATAAATGTGAAAAACGGTCATAAGTCACTTTTTTCAGAGTTGCTATAGCTTCAAATGGTCACTAAATGAACTGTATGTCAAGGACTATCTATATTAAGAGGAATTAAAGATGACCAGAGCAACTTTAAACAATTGTTAATAATATGTGGATACTTCATCTACTCCATTTGATGCAGTAGGTGGCAGAACAGATTTCAAAACTGAAGAATTTTTTTTGATTCACATCCAGCTTTGTAAGTATGATATCCCACAATACAAATTTATACAAGATTTGGGTTTTTTGGTAACTGCATTTAAAAGAAGTCCAAGCAGTAAAAGCAAAAGCAAGGTGTTATGCTTTACAGCAGAAATAGGAACTTGTTACTTATAACCTAGAAGTTAGATTCCAATTCCCCATGATCAGAAATGGTGGAAACTGAAAACTGCAATGCAACAGTAGCTAAATCGGCCCAGATACCTCCTTTGCGAAAGGATACCAGCTGAGAGAAGCAAATAAGAAATGCATCTGAATAGGCCTTGACTTCAAAATATGCAAGATCTGGTATTTCCCCACCCTCTGTAGCTGAGACTAATTAAACAACGTTGGTGAAAATAATAGATGGGGAAAAGAACCAAACCCTATTAAAATAAGATGAAATGAATAAAATTAGGGAGAGAAATGCCATAATAATCCATGTTAAGATAGCCATGGATTGTGGGTTGAGAGTAGAGCACACAAGTAGATTGTCGAGATAAAATGGCTTGGAAAAAATGATGTCAGCATGAGCTTGGAAAAACCCTGAAGACGGAAAAGGATTCCAGCAGAGATTATAGGAGGAAGCTGTGTCAACAAGTGAAAAGGCTGGGCTTCTCAGAGATGAGGAAACGATGCTGCTTTTGAAATTGGGAATAACTGGCACTTACAGGAATTTTCATTTGTTATGTCCAAGAGTTGGGATAGGGAAATAAAAATATAATTTAGTGATTGGGGGGGGGGGGGGGGAGGCAGATAATGAATTGTTACTTTTCTACTTTTTTTTCAACTTGGATGTCAAATAAGCTGTTAAATGTTCACTGCAGAATTAACATCACAGATTTGTACGTGGGAAAGGGTGTAATTAATGTCATGTAGCCCAATCAATCTGACTCCAGGTTTGCAACAGAATACAGGTAGTTCCTGCTTTGTGGACAATGGAGGAAAAGAGGCCAAGCTTATGAGAAATCCCAGGTAACCAATAGCTTACCTATAAATGAAGAAGTAGTCCCAATTTGTTCAGGAGTAAATCAGATACTAAAAAAACCAGTTCCAAATAGCTAAAATGAAAGCCAATGCATGCGGATCTGCAATTTTTCTCCCTAGTTATTGAAGAGAAAAAAAATGTGGAGCTACAAGTAGTAGCTGCACCTCAATGGAAATTTTGGAAAAGCTTAATTTGCCTCCTTATAAAAACACCCATCTAGTCCAACTCTGCTTTGCAATGTGACTGACCAATTGATAAAAGGAAGTGCAAAAGCAGGATGGGAAGGCAAAGAGTTCTTTCCTGCAATAACGTTTTCTCAACCTAGAAATCACATCCATTCATCAGACTAATGAATGGGAATAACCTTTATCTCTACCATGTTTTTCTCCCTAACCCTCTTCTCCTCCAACTGAAGGGCATCCTGCATCAACAAATTCCTTAAATCACACATGTACTGGGTGAAGCTATCCTTCTTTTTGTCTGTCCTGAATCTCCTACCAACAGATTCATTGGACAACTTCAGGTTCTAACATTAAAGGCAAAAGAAGAAAAAAATATCTTCATGTATTTTATAGATCTCTCCTTTATGTTCATTCCCTTGATTGCCTATCCTAAGATCTGACATCATAATTACGTGATTTGTTACTCTGTTTCCCCTTTGGCAACCAATCATGGCAACCAGGACAATTCAATGAAGCACAGAGTAATGGAATAAGTTAAGCTCCCTGGGTTGTTTCAAAGGAGGCCTCAACATGAGGAACATTTTGTTTTGATTGCTAAAGGCTTAGGGAGCACCACTGCATGCATCTTTCTAGAGAATCTAAAATACAGAGGCAACATAGCCAACAAGATAAGTCCAAAATAAGCAGAAAACCTGCCCAGCAGAATGCTAGGAGTGTTACCCTTTGTTGATTTGTTGTTAACAAATCAATTATTTGGCATAAAAATTTAATAAATATAATAAATACCAAAGCACAGAATAACGAGTAATACAAGATGCTAAATGGTCTGATTTGTTGCATAGTCAGCCAGATGTTCAGACTGGAATAATAATGATAAGAATGAGAATGAGAATAATAATAATAATCCACCGACAATCCAAACTGCCAACTTTGCAACGACAACGTCGAAACTGTTTCACATTTAATATGTGAATGCAGCAAAATTGCACAAACTGATTACAAAGCTAGACACGACCAAGTTGCTAAATTAATCCACTGGGCACTATGTAAAAAATACGACTTACCTATATCCGAAAAGCCATGGGAACATAAAGTGGAAAAAGTTGTCAAAAATGAGAAGGTGAAGATCCTGTGGGTCTTTCGAATACAGACGGACCATCATTTGGAACACAACACGCCAGATATCACAGTTGTCAAAAACTGAAACGTACAATTTATTGATATCACGGTACCAGGAGATGCCAGAGTCGAAGAAAAAACTGGAAAAAAAATCACAAAATATCGCAACCTGGGCATCGAAACTATGTGATTATGGATGAAACATGTAACAGTGATACCCATTGTCATTGGGGCACTTGGTACCATGTGCAAGAATTTTATAAAATACATCAAGAAATTGCAGCTTCCTGCAATAACAGCAGCAGAACTACAAAAAACTGCACTATTTGGAACATCGTACATCTTAAGAAGGAACTTGGTTGATACCTAGGACGCTGGCAGCAACCCTAGGTATCAGCCATTAGTGCCAGTCAATTATATTTGTGATTCATTTTTAAATGTTCAGTTGACTGAGTTTCATGTTTAATAAATAAAAGAGATAATAATAATAATATATTTTATTATTTATATAATTTAATAATTTATTAATTATTATTATTATTACTTATGTCCTTGAATTAAATATAAGAAGTAAATTTTATAGTGATGGGCATCTAAAATGAATTATAGAATTCTCTTACAGATAATATTACTATTAATAGTAATTAATTGTATTAATTAATATAATTTAATATGTGTAACACACAAATATGTACAATAAAATAAGAGTAGCAATCCCAAACCATCTTATATAATTTAGAGAGCTCAGGGTCTGCAATTAGTTCAGAATATAGCACTTACTATTAATTGGAAGCAAGTTGCAAAGAACCCAGCACCCTAGTCACCCAGAACCCTAGTCTAACATCAGAGTAAAATGTTATGCAGATAAGCCTATTGTTTGAGTTCTTAAAAGTGAAAGTACTCTGAACTTTGAACCTGAATATTCCAACAACTTCTCAAGCTATTATATCTATGCAAAAATAGAAGCTTTTGCATCTTTTCTTTTCCATTGGCTGTTTAAGATATAGTATTATGCAGACCAAGTTAGATAAAACATTGGGAAGTCCAATATTGAGGAGAAGACTCATTATGATAGCAACTAATGTTCTCCACAGTCCATCTTCTGACCATTCTTCAAGCCTTTTTCTTTGTCAGCTCTGGAGTTTTTAACATGAGCAACAGTCAGCTGAGAAACCTTCAGTTGTTACAGTAAGAGGAATTTGAAGTCAGATTTCCCTCTATGACTGGAGTTCTTTCTATTATTTTTGAAGGAAAAACTAAACATTCTTATCATCACTTGGATTCTGTGTATGAGCACCTCTCAGGAGATAGCTGTTGCTTGTTAGTCTAGTATTAGACATCTGCCATTCAAACAAATTATGCTCAAATAAATACTGCTATCACGTGAACAGAAGATGAACAGAGAGTCAGTTACCGTATTTTTCAGAGCATAAGACGCACTTTTTTCTCTCCTAAAAGAGGGTGAAAATTTGGGTGCATCTTATACACCGAATGTAGCCCCGCCCACTCACCTCCCCCCACTCTTCAGCCATTTTCGGCCTCCACATGCTGTTTTAGACCTGTTCCAGGCTGCGGGGATCACCACAGCACATTGCTGCCTCCATGCCTCGTGTTTTTGGCCTGCATTGCATTTTCGGCCTCTGAATGCTCCATTTTAGACCGGTTCCAGGCTGCAGGGATCGCCATAGCACATCACCACCAATCGCCGCCTCCGCGCATTGCATTTTCAGCTGCTGCACACCCCATTTTTGGCCTCTGCGTGATACGTTTTTGGGCAGTTCCAGGCAGCAGGGATCAGCGGCAGTGGCGGTGATCCCTGCCACCTGGAACTGCTCAAAATGTGACGCATAGAGGCCAAAAATGGGGTGTGTGGTGGCTGAAAATGCGATGCGCGGAGGCTGTAAGCGTGATGCGTGGAGGTGGCGATTGGCAACAATGTGCTATGGTGATCTCCGCAGCCTGGAATGGGTCTAAAATGGAGCATTTGGAGGCTAAAAATGCAACGCACAGAGGCCAAAAACGCGAGGCACGGAGGTAGCGATGGTCTGTGGCAATCCCTGCAGCCTGGAGCAGCTGATTGGGGGTATTCTGAGAGGCCAATCCACCCGCCAATCAGCTGCTCGTGCTGAATCAGGCTGCGATAATGTGCTGAAGCTTACCAGGCTGTTTGCTATTTGCTGACATCAGCTAGATGAATACTGATGGATGCTGGTAGGCAGAATTTTTTTTTCTTGTTTTCCTGCCCAATAACTAACATGTGTCTTATGCTCCAAAAAGTACAGTATTTCCTCTTCCATTGAAGCTCCACTATGTATTCCAGTACATTTAACTTCATGAAATTGCAAATAGATAAATGTAATATATAATTTGCTAAGCAATATTTAATTTATAGTAAATTCACTGATTATTATAACTGCAAATTCATTAATTGTTCAAACAGATCTCAATGGAATGCAACAGGAAATACAAGTTCAGGAAATTATGCATTGTTACAGTAACTAAAGATATATAAGATTATTTTAAACAGCATCAATGATCAAATATTCACATAATTCAAATCCAACTTCTTTATTACACTACTTAATGAATTTAAAATGTAAAGACAAGTCTGCCTCAATGACTTTTTTTGTTGTTCTCATTTTGGTGAATTTATCAATTAAATTGTCAAAGGAAATTTGCCTAGCAAATTTATTCTCTGAGTATCTTGTGAGATTATTCTAATCCTGCAGTAGTTCTTTAGCAATCTTTTACCAATTGTATTTTCTTCAGGCTAGAGTTACCTGAAGAGAATGCTATGGGAATGAAAAAAAAACATTTTTAGGGTAATGCCTATATAGAATAAGGAAAAGACTGGAGAGAAAAAAATTGAAGTCAATAAATGCTGTTAACAAACAAACAAACAAAAAGAATAATGAAAAGACGTTATCTAAGCTTTTGGCATGCATTTGGTTCCAAACATACAAAGACCAGTTGGTACAGTTGGCAGAGTTCTAAATCTTTTTAATTTTAGCATTTGCAGAAAACTAGTAACAACTGATAAAAGTTATTGCTGTTTTTACCTCAGCTGCTTATTGCCCTTCATAGATTATCATTACTTACCACTCTAGGTCATCTGCATGAAATAGGCTAAAGTAGATGAATACCTTAAAAGAAATGTTTAATGTTTGGGTGCAGGAAATCTTTAAGTAATTTCATTCTATAGTACAATCAGAAGGCATTATTGAAAAGGAACAAGCCATTGAATAACACTGAAAGTAACTTAGAGGTGGATTTATGAGAAGGCAAATGTAGAACTTTGAGGGATTTAAAGATTGTGGGGAGAAGGAAGAAAGAAATTTTGCATGTCCTAAACCAGGGGTGTCAAACTCGCATTGTCGTCATGTGATGTATCACAACTTTTTTCCCCTTCGCTAAACCGGGCGTGGGCATGGCCAGCACATCATACATCCAGCCCGCGAGTTTGACAGCCCTGTCCTAAGCAGACTTCTCTGGCACTTTCCTGATGTCATGTGAGGTCCTTGGTGCTTGTTGAGCTTGTTTGTTTGTTTGCAGACATTTCATTACTCAAGTGGTTACCCCAGAAAATACCTGAGTCCTGAGAACTCAAGTAATGAAATGTCTGCCAGCAAATAACCAAGCTCAGAAAACTTCAAGGACTTCACAGTATTTCCTTATATTAGTTTGCTCAGAAAGCAAGGCGTTCCAGGCTTCAGTGTGAACACATAAGCAGTCATTCGTGTACTGTAACTAACACGTTCTGCCAGTCAATATGGATTTCCTTCTGCTTACTAGTATTTGACATTTAAGAGTTTAATTAAATTCACCCTAAGGAAGAAAATGCAGCTAGAAAAGATTTATTTCCCACTAAATAGAAATGTCAGTAACTGGAATAAGAAGCCCTTGCCAAGAGCTATCAACCACTACAGCTTCACGGTGCTAATGAAGTCTGAGAACGAAGATTACCGTACAAGGACAACACTTTACCAGAAAGCTACCAAATGGAACTGAAATGTTAGAAACACTGACATCTACACACTGAGATGCCATTTAGATCCCAGGGTCTGATTATTTTTCAAGGGTATGGCTGAAGCAACAAAAACATTAGTTATCCCATGAAGATAGAGAACTGTAAATCAGTTGTTAGAGCTTTTGCTGTCTGAAATCAGAAGAGAAAAAAATGTAAGCTACTAAGGTGGTATGTTTTAATTGTAAGTTACTGTAGATATTTAAACAATAAATTCAGTAAATGAAATAATTAATGTAAATAATCTTGGACTAAAGGGTTTTACTATATGGAGAGATCTTTTATGGCAATATCCTCACATTCTGAAAATGCAGTTGCTGCATGGTGAGTGGGTGGTTTCCTATTGAGAAAGAGTTTCAGCTTTTGCCACTGAATTTTGTCCTGAGAATTCAACTATAGGCAATGCCTGCACATATTCATCTAATGTTCAAGGGAGTTTCCAAGCCATGCTGCCTATGTCTCTGTTCCGTTATCAATGCTGAAGGATATAATATACTAACTGTGATTTTTGAGTACTTGTGGAGTATAAAGAAGTGCCAGAACTTTGGAGAAGAGGTAACATTGCTCCAATCTTTTAAAAAAGGAAGGAAATGGATAACTAAAGACAAATCAGTTTGTTTTCAATACTGAGAAAAATCTTAGAAAAGATAACAGTGTGTTTGGAAACTCTTGGAAAGGAACAAAGTGGTTGCCAGAAGCCACAATGACTTTGTTAAAAATAGAATGTCCTTTTCTTTTCTTTTTAAATAATGTGACTAGATTAGTAGACCAAGAAATTATCTGGATACAATATAACTAGATTTCAGTAAGGCATTTTTAAATTTTGTATATATAATTTTATTAATAATTTTGAATACAATAGTAAAATCTAATGCAAACTAAACTTTAAAAAAGTTTAAGAAGGAAAAGAAGGAAAAGATGCAAGAAAAGGAAAAAGAGAAGAAAGACAAAAGTAAGTGCAATAAAGAGAAAAGAAATATATAAAGAAGTAATATCTAACCTTCATCACAACTATAAAGAAATTTAGTGATACTTCTCCCTCTGTAAGGTTACAAATATTTACAACTTCATCCCATATCCCATCTCTTAACTATAAACAAAGTTATAAAACATCACCTTTTCAGTCCTGATGTCAGCATAAAGTATATAAAAGGGTTGCTAGAAGTAACAACATATCTTATTTGAACTTTGATCAAATAAACCAACTTCCTGTTACTTCTAATAATCTTAGTATTTACTTCATTCAGTTATTGTTATGAGATTTTATTTCTCTTCATTTGTCTTCAAGGAAGGTGAGAAGGAGGCAGGAAAGGAGGGAAGGAGAAGGGAGGAAGAAGAACAGGAAGGAAGGAAGGAAATTTTTTTCAGCTTCCCACAAGGAAACTCAATGCAGAAATCTGTAAGAAGTCAGAAGTCACTTTGACTCCAACTGCTTTTTTGTTGACCCTTAATCATTTTGTTTTTGGTAAGGAACTATCTCTGAAACAATGACACAATGTGGCACAGGTTAACTACTACTACTAGTACTAGTACTACTAATACAAATCAAAGTGAGTTTATTCTAACATTCTTTCACACACTTTTTTTTTTCTTTTTCAGGACCAAATAATCTTTTCTGAAATTATATTTGATCATTTCTTCTCCTTTTCCAAGATCAGCTCTACATTCTTTCACAGAAGCAGATCAAGATTCATGTTTAAAATAAAAGGTCAGCATTTCTTTTCTCCATCCATCTGTACAGCTAACCTGCTAAATGATGCATAAGAACAATGTTACCATCAATGCTTTTCTCCTTGAGAAGATACATTTATACTAAAGTTCAGGCCTTGACTGGTCAACATAATGGTGCACTGAGTGTAACAGTGACCTCTTATTTGCATCACTCCCTAGAAGCTAACTGACATGCAGACAACTTTTTAGCAATTAATCTCTTCCATTGCTCGTGACAAAGGAAAGAACATCTTTCCCTAACATCCCTTGTTATTCACACTTCTCAGCTGATTCACTGCAACCTAGCCAAAGAAACCTCATGAAGAAAAAGAAATGTCTCTGGAGCGCTGCCCACCTTGCTGGAGAACAAGCCATTAGCTTGAGAATTGCTTTCTTTTGAGGCTCATTAGGGAACAAGTTAGCAGAATATAAAACAGAAATATTTCTAGGCTCACAGCATAGGCTTTTATGGCATCAGTCTATCCAATATCTCTCTTTGGGTGGGGAGAAACAGTAACTTGTGTACTCTTTGCAGTGCATACTAATTGCTAAAGTGTTCTGGGATTTGGTGGAGGGGAAAAAAAATCTCCAAGCTCCATGGAAACAACATATTGTCTCCCTTAGGAATTTTGCTTTATGGTCTGCTATGGCTGTGATTTGCAAAAAGCCTAACGAAATTAAGAGCAGGGTGTGAGTTTCTGTTCATGTTGTCCTGAGTAAAACAGAAAAAGGGAAAGGGGGGGAGTGGTTTTATTTACTTTTGGCTTTGACTCCTCCCATTCATCGTCTATCTGCCCATCACTTTCCTCAGTTCCTCCCAGATTATTTCATGGAATCTGCATTTCTCTCTTCCCCAATCTTCATTTCAGGTCTATATTTAAAAATCTATGCCTAGTTGAGAGAGGATTTTGATTCAAATATTTGAAGACAAAACATAATAATCTAAATCATATGATGGCAAGACTTTGTAGAATAAAGAATATCCCTATGAAAACAGAATAATAGTATATCAGTTGATCCAAAGCCAGACTTAAGGGCCCTCAAGAACATTCATGTTTTCATTTATCTATAAATCCATTCTATGTTAATAGTCTCAAGATGCAAGGATATTTTAGCCATATAATGACAGTTTAATCAATTTATAGTTTCCCACTCTTTTTTCCCCTGGTACAACTTGCTTCTGGGATTTATATTTAAGTTGGTATGTTTAGAGACAGTATTTTTAAGCACAATGATAGAAATATGTAATTTATATCAAAGAACCTGAAAGAATTCCAAACATTTATATGTGTTAAAATAATACCTTCTAGAATTCTTTCATCAGATAATAAAGATAATTCCTGCACCAAAATATTCATTATTGAAAACAATTTATATATAATTCAAAATATTAATCCCAATTAACTACGTCAACACAATGTAGAGATTAATACAATAGGAATTTACATACCAAAGTCACTATGACATTTTGGAAAGAAGTATTTTAAACTGTGAAATATTAACATATTTTATTGAAAATATTGACAATTTATTTTATAGAAACGAGATTTTTAATGCTATAATTAAGCAATATTAAATACAAAATAGAAATTACATGTAAAGAACACATTTTACATTGCAATCCAGCAGTTGAGAAAGCATCTCAGAATGACAGATGTCTTGCTTTGAATTTGTAGACCTTCTGCCTTGAGGAGAAAAATCTAATATTGATTTTTTTCTCATCTCTGTGGAAATACCTGTATTCTATCCTGCCCTAGTTATTGGATTAAATATATAAAAGGGGAAATACTGGATATGTGAAACAGGTGAGATGGGAGAAAATATCTCCCTGTCCATACTTTTTGTCCTGCTGGCATCTATAGGGTTGGATTTCCTGTTAATAGAGCACTGTAGAGACAATAATATTACACTTTTATTTTTTATTTAATATATATTTAAGAAAATATAACACATAGTTACAAAAAGTCATATATATTTTTAAAAAATAATTATACCTTAAATGTTAATATTATTTCCTTAACTTGACTTAATGTTTCTTAGAAATTACAGTCTTCTAAGGCACAATTATACAGACTGTTACAATGTCTCCCCTCAGGACGCCAGTATAGAGCATTGCATGCCATTACTTTGCTGAACATCTAACTCCTACACTGTCTTATGCCTAAAGATATTTACCTATGTAGTATGGCTGTATTGCTATTATCCGCCTCATCTTTCTCATCTTTCCTACTACTTTCTCCTATTGGTGTCTTGCAGTTTATCACTTATTGTTTATATCTTATGATTTAGGATTGTGTCTTATGATTTATAATCTATGATGTATCACTTTATTTTTGTATGTACACTGAGATCTTATGCACTGGAGACAAATTCTTGTTGTCCAATCACAATTGTCCAATAAAGAATATTCCAATAATTCTGTACTTGCCATGGAAACTTCTATACTGCAAAGAAATCTGGGGTATTTTTTTTAAATTTCTATGGGGTATTGGCAATCTGTTAAGCATTATTGTTATATTGCTTCAGTTGAAATAAATCGTATTCTTAATCCTAGAGCATATTGAATTTCAAAATATAATTGCTCTTTAGAAACAGTGAACAAATATTACTGACCTTTTATTTGATATTCTCAATTAACTCCATGGAATACTAGGTTTCAAAGCAGAGCTTGAAAATTTCTAAAAGGCTTGAAATGTTAGGGTTAATATATGTCACTGAATTATTTTGAGAACTGAAAAAGAAACACAGGATTTTTAGTTTGCAACTGTTAACTTTGGTTTTACATCTTCAAGCCATTGATATATTAAGCATTTTGCAAATAAATTTTGCCTGGGTGCAGATAAAATAAAAGTTTAGCCCTTGTTAGCTCAGTTGAATTCATGTTGATTCTCCTGGGAGAGGTCAGGATAATTAGCGCATACTTTATTCTGTGGCTACTAAGCATATTACCAACTTTTTATAGCACTGTGCACTATGATTAGTGGGCATTTTAGTTTTATTTCTAGACATGAGAAGTGGAAACATTTAATTAAATAGTAGATAAATATAAATCCAGTTAATTTTTCTTCTTTCACCAGACTGTTGGAAAAGTGTGGTTTTACAGAAACATCTTTTCAGCTTTAATATAAAAGGCATTTCCAATATGAATACTTCCATACAACCAGTACAATGTATTCATTTGGTAATAGGTTTATTTTCTGAATCTATTAAACTTACACGGCATTACAAATGGGATTTATCTATTGTAAGAATATGGAATCTCAAAATGTATAATGTTTATAATTAAATAAAGGACAAAGTTACCAATTTGTCCCTCGAGATAAAAAAATTATGATAGATTATATGATAAGATAACAGAAGAAATATTGAAGGTGACTTTTATATTCTTGAACATTTCCATTCACAGAATGGAAACTTAGATAAAGGAAACAATCCTGGCTATAGGTATGAATATCAACATTCCGCAATCTCACCTACCCACCCAAGTTTACCACAGGCCAATTTGGTCATGTGAACTTTCTGAAACTGAATAATATCTCAGTTCTACTCAGGAACATCCTGTGCCACTCATAGATGCTATAGGTAGTCCTCAACTTATGACCACAACTGGGACAAAATTTCCATTGCTAAGCAAGGTGAGTTGTACCTAATTTTATAACCTTTTTTACTACAGTTACTAAGTGAATCTCTTCTATTGTTAAATGAATCATACCATCATTAAGTGAATCCAGCTTCCCTCATTAACTTTGCTTGTTGGAAGGTAGCTGGGAATGACAATCACATGATTATCCAATTTTCTCAGTTATAAACATTTAAGTCCCTTAGAAACCATACCGTAAGTATTTATATTTGCCTTGATGCTTAGTTTATATATGAGGAACATTCATGCTTGTTGAATTTGATTGACTTTCTGTTTGAATATATGCTGTTAATTTTACCATTGCTCTATGTTCTTCAAATTTAAGATCCCACATCCGAGTGGGATCCCACATCATCAGAGCTGTGTTTTCCAATGATTTATTCTCACTGCTGTATATATCTCAATAAACTACAATATTTCGTTGATATATTCTGGAATTATACATTCTAAAACTAGTTGTGATTTCATTTGAATTTTAATTTCACAAATTTTCTGCGTAGTATATCTATCTTTCCAGTACTATTTTTAGTATCACCACAATTGCATCAAGATGAAGCATTTTATGCTGAACAATAATGGCAATATGCTTGAAATCCTACAATATGATTTCTCACAATATGTAATGTTCATATTACAGACAATTGATTTGTCTATTTATTGATTTGTGGGATACATGATTTTAATTTTATTTAAAGCCATTTCATGCTTTCATGTTTGATTCACCAGTAGATTGAAAGTAGCTCATCACAACATCATGATAGATCTTTGGAATATATTAGACTTTAGTAACCTTTTGAATTCCCTGACAACCCAAATAATGATTCATATAGATGACTCATTTCATTAAAAAAGTGATGCAAATAGATCAGTATATTTCTACTAGGCTAAAGTATTATCCCAATTCACTGAATTCTAAGATTTCACCTACCCACAACATTAAAAAAATGGGGACTACCCATTTCATGTGACTGACTGATTGAAAAAAACTATACCATGGAAATGGCTTATGGTGATCTTTGAAATAGATGTCTAACACCACATGCTGAGAAATCTTTCCATAGATATATCAGGCTTAGTCAGTATGAGTAATTCTATGAATGGCAGATTGTGACAGATGACATGGGTTTAAAAAATACATTTGGCGATGGCCCTCTTGGCAGTAATGTTGGTGAGGATGTCATCTATCATTTTGTTGATACACTGACAAGAATCTCAGCCTGTGTAATGAAGGGATTAGCATTATCTGGTGTGGAACTTTTACTTGTAGTTAAAATATGAATTTAACTTTTCTTCTAAGAAGCATCAGTTAATATTTTAAGAACATAAGTGTCGTGCTAAATTAAATCCAAAGATCATCATGCCAGGTATGGGAATATCTATGCAATTTCAAGATAACCTAGTCTTCCCATGCTGCATCTTCCCAGTAACTAGAATTCATACTAGGTATGTTTATTTTAAGAAAGTAACATCTTGATCACATTCTGGAATGAAAAATGTAAAACAAGAGTGTGTCTTATTAAGCAATATTGTACTTAACTTTTGAATAAGATATACTGTATTTTTCGGAGTATAGGATGCTCCGAAGTATAAGACGCACCTAGTTTTTGGGCAGGAAAACCAGAAAAAAAAATCTGCCTCTGCCTCCCAGCAATTTGCCTCCTTGCAGCAAACGGCAAACAGTCTGTTTCACCTTCAGTACAGCCTGTTTAGCACAAGCAGCTAATTGTAGGTTGGATTGGCCTTCCGACGATCAGCTGTTTCAGGCCGCAGGGATTGCCACCACTTATTGCCACCTCCGCGCACCCCATTTTCAGCCTCCACGTACCCCATTTTCAGCCCGTTCTGAGTGGCGGGGATCAGAACAGGCAGAAAATGGGGTAAGCGGAGGCCAAATACAGGATGTGCGGAGGCCAAAAATGGGGCATGCGGAGGCGGCAATAGGCAATGGCAATCCCTGCAGCCTGCAACAGCTCATCGTTGGGAGGCTGATCCAAGTGACAATCAGCTGCTTGTGCTAATCAGGCTGTGCTGAAGCTGAAACAGGTTGTTTGCTGTTTGCTGCAAGGAGGCAAATTGCTGGGAGGCAGAGGCCAAAGGGTGGGGCTGGCAGGTGGGCAGGGCTTTAGCAACATTCACTGTATAAGATGCACAGACATTTCCACCCACTTTTGGGTAGAAAAAGTGTGTCTTATACTCTGAAAAATACGGTAATTCTCTTTCAAAGATATGGATAAAACTAGTGCTGCCTATTTACCAGTTCAACTTATATTAATTATTAGTTGGTATCATAATTAATTCAATATCTTATTATGTATTACTCATTTCATATTTCGAAAATTTCAAAAGTTAAAACAGGATACCTTAATTTTATTATTCTTTCACATTGTATTTAAATGACTGCCCTTGAATTAACCTTATTACACTTTCAGACAAAGTTTGATAAATATTCTGACTACCCAGATTTGATGATGATGATGATGACGATAGTGAGGGCAATGATGATGGCTACTATTATGACAATAATACTACTACTTCATTCATATTCTGCCTTGTTGAGATTGACTTACATGGAAGTGTTCTCACATTTTTATCCATTTTACTTTACTTTCAGTTAGAGGTAAGTATTGAACTGGACTGGTTTGTGGATAATACTAGCTATTCAGGTCTAAAATACTGTGGGATGCTCAGGAAGAAATTCTTAAACTGGGTGATGGTCAATCAACTGGAAATTTGGTTCTGTTAAGGAAGGAAGGAACACTAAGGAGTGGAACTAACTTCATCACTTATACTGTCTAACTAATCAGGAAAAAGATATTGGAGTCATAATGGACAGTTTAATTATGACATGGTATTAATTCAGTGTGTGACAGGCATGCAAAATGTAAATTCTATGCTGGGATGCTAAGGAAAGACACTGAAAATGAAACTGCCTAATTGTAATGCTTTTATACATGTCATAGTATAGCCACATTTGGAATACCACATTCAGTTCTGATACCAGATATGAAAATGGATTTAGTGGAGCTATAAAATGATCAGCAGGGAGCAAACCACAATGATTGAAGAATGACCTTGAACTGATGCATTCAGTTTTTTAAAAAACACACATATTTTCATGTCTCCATATACCTCTATCATCATCTCAACAGTCCTTATATGTTAAACATAACTCCTGCCATGCAACTCCTGCCTGTTAATGGTGGGAACTTTTTACGATGGTTGTGTTGAGCTGATGAAAGGATAGATTCTGCTGCTAATCATTTTAAATTGATTATGGAAGGTTTTTATCTATTTATACTTGTTGATTTTTGGTTTGTTTGTATTGATTTTTTTTAACCTATTGTGAGCTACCAGTCAACTAGATGAGATGGGCAATCAATTGAAATAATAATAATAATAATAATAATAATAATAATAATAATAATAATAATAATAATAATAATAATAATAATAA
>JANHFL010001504.1:111539-121603 GCA_032468155.1 Oxyrhabdium leporinum
TTAGTGCCTGGGAAAATGGGAGGGGGGATATTCACACTGAGCTGGGGAGATTAGACACAACAACATTCTTCCCCAGACAGTCAAGGACATGTCAACTTACAACTGGAAGAGCAGTGCCAGAAGGAAGGACTTTGTTTGGGAAGGAGTTGGATTGGGCCATGTGATCATTGATGGAGGCAGGAAGGTGGATCTTTGATTTTCTCTTGGGGAGGGAAAACCTGAAACTTTCAGATTCAGGTTTTTCCCCGGATGTGCCAGTATGACTTCTTCAATAAATTCTTACTTGGATGAACTTTGTTTCCGAGTGCTGAATGGACAAGGGGTTTTTTATTGAAACGCTGACACATATCCAATAAACCTATTCTTTGAGGAAATTGCCTGGCTCAGAGTTTTGTTTGCTATGGGCATGTCACTTGGAACCCAGACATTAAACCAACTCTCTGGTGTGTCAGCACTGAAGTCTCAAAATGGCCTCAGCCAAGCCAACTTCAGGGTTGACACTCCTGCTTAAGCAGGAGACTCTATACCATTTCAGACAAGTGACTGTCTAGTCTCTTCTTAAAAACCTCCAGTGATGAAGTGCCCACAACTTCTGACGGCAAGCTGTTCCACTGGAACAGCTTGCCATCCACTGGAACAATTTCTACATGAGAAGCATGAATTTCTTCATTGAGTTTTGGCACTTCCTACTTTATTAGGAAGTTGACCACAAGCAGTTGGTCATCTGATTGTTTTAAGAAGACTACATGTCTATGGAGATTCTCAGTCATTTAGGAAGACTACTGAACTTCAATCAGTTTTCAATTTCAGAAACCCTAAGAAAAGAATGTAGAAAACATAGTGTTTAACCACAAAAAAAAAGGAGTAAAGGTTATTATTCTGAATACCGAAGATAAGTCATTTTGTATGTGATTAAAACTATTTCTAGATTATATGAAAAATTATTGCTGTAGGAGAGCAGTAAAAATAGGCTTGGAAATAGACAGCCATAGTACTCAGTTTCTTTCAAATCAGTTTCTTTCAGATCAGTTTCTTTCAAATCTGATACCCTTCAATAAATATTTTGGGATCACAACATGCTGGTTGAGAATTGTGGGGTTGTGGTAATTCCAGCTCATCAGATTGGGGAAGATGACCTCAGTTTACTGCCTGCCTTTCCAAGCTTAGATATAATGCAACTTTGGCCTGTTTAAACTACACCTTGAAATGGAGATCAATGCTTTGTTGCAAGAGATCAAAGGTATTGCACTGCAGCATTAGCTGGATAAAGTCTTTTAGCAGTAGGTGGTAGTTGACTGCAGCTTTCCTAATGAACTCATTAAGGGTTCACTGAAAATGCTTATGCCCTCTCTTGCCTCACCTGCAACTTTGATTTATCTGTACTCAGGGTGGAAGGGGGATTTGTATTGCAGAGAGAAGGCATAAACTCCCATAGATGCCTCTCGGTTACTTAAACACAGTTATTAAGGTGCAACCCTTGTAGTTGGGATGGCTCAATTCATGATAGAGGAACTGCTTTATTAAAAATAAATGAAACAGCTTTTCCTTCTTCCTGCTGTACTTTTTATTTGTGTTTGGGTTTTTTTTTTTATACATGAACTGCATTAGAAACA
The DNA here is from genome assembly GCA_032468155.1 of Oxyrhabdium leporinum. Taxonomy (NCBI): domain Eukaryota; kingdom Metazoa; phylum Chordata; class Lepidosauria; order Squamata; family Cyclocoridae; genus Oxyrhabdium; species Oxyrhabdium leporinum. The sequence goes on from JANHFL010001504.1 coordinate 113,153, forward strand.
AGAGATAGAAAATTATGCAATGGGACTCCAGGATCAGCATGCTTTTTCTTATGCCAGAAGTATATGCAGATATTGATCAAACTTTGTCCTGAGACACCTCAAAAGCATCTAAGCCCCTCCCATTTGGAAGACCAACAAAAGCTTATCTCTGCACAAATTTCACAAGAAATATAATATGATGGTTATGTCTTCTAATGGTCAGAGTTGGACAGGAGCTGATTTTTAAAGCTTTATTTTTTACTGTCTTGCTGGTGATTCTTTTACATAGTAAAGTGTTTCTCCCCCATAAACAATGGGATTGGGAAAGCTAATATACAGAGAGATTCATAGATGTAGCCACTGGTATTTAGTAACACGGGCCTCTATAGTTTGGCTCTATCATCCATAAATTTAAAACTTCCCAAGCCAACAAAATTACTTCTTATTTAGGTCTGCTTATTCTCACTGCTTAGCAAGCTATTGCTCAGGAGTAACGCAACACTTTGGAACATTCTTAGGAAAGTTTTCCTTGTGCCGAACTGGGCCCTGATATGACAAGTAGCCCTGGAGACAATTTAGGGAATCAGGTCCCATTAAGAACCAGACAGCAACCCTCTAGTCATCTCCACAATGGAGGGGTTTGGTCTTCTCCATACTTTTCACTGTGCCCCCAAATACCATAAAAAGCAAAGCCAGTACAATTTAAAAAGAAAACAAAAGAAAACAAAAACAAGAGGAATGGAGAAAATTGTAGAAAACAAGTAATCCTGCTTTCAGCCAAAGTACAGTTAAAAATGACTTAAGTTTTTTTGATATATGAATTTGCAGAGAGACCATTTATCAACACGGCTGTTTACCTCCACAGCAGAGTCCCTCAAGCCGAAGAGTCGTGTCATTCCCCTTTGACTGATTAATTAGCCAATCAGGGGACATTTTTCACTGTGAGGCATGATGGGTTACCCAACTAATGTTCGGTCTCTAATGGCGACACATTAAAGCTAACTCGGCTCTTTTAGCCTATCGAAGTGACCGAATGAGAAGGCCAGATAATAAATCAAAACCCAATTTCCTCTCCACTCTTGGTATTGCACTGGGCCCTAACAAATCCCCCAAGGAATCAATGGCTAGAGAAGAGATTCTTCACCAATGAAGAAATCGGCAGGGGAAGGGTGAAACTGCAAATTCTAACATAGCGTGCTATGCTTGATTCTGTGTGGCTGCGTTATCTCTGGCTTTTATTAATTTTATTATTATTACACACACACACATCAAATTTAGTCACAAGTGCACCCATATAGGAGGCTATTGAGCAACATTTGCCATATACAGTATCATCAATTTATTCAGATATACCAAAAAGTGTATATCCTAAATAGATCCTCAATATATTGTAGAGTGATTGTGGGCATTTAAAAACACTGCTGGAAAAGTTTACATAATACCAAAGTAAGGCAAGTTTAACTTTTTCCTCATCCATTTATATTAGCCTTCCCCAACTTAGGGTCATCCAAATGCATGAACATCAACTTCTGGAATTTTCAACAATGGCCCACCTGGCTAGGGAACTCTGAGATTGAATCCATACACTGAGAGGGTCCTCAGGTTGAAGAACACTGACTTGCATTATGTGAGGAATGCACGTTCAGTGTCTGACTTCAAGGACAGGACTCAATAAGAAATGTTCTTGTGGTTAATCCTTAAAGGCCCATCTCATTCAATCTTTCTCTTCCCTAGTGCTGTTCTGTGAGAGGGCTTGAGACTTCCCTTCCTGCAAAATCAGATGTGAAATAGCCTTTTGTTACTGACCTTGAAATTCTATATAGATGCCATGAATATTATCCACTGAATATAAGACAATGCTGTGTCAGTCTACCTAGCTCAAGAGTCTGTTGTCACAGAAACCAGACAGATGCCTTTGAGAAACGAACTCCATGTTTTCCAGCTGGAAAACTGCTTTCACTACTGCAAGTAAGATGTATATAATGGATAAATTCCAATAACTTTACTCTCTTTTAAATGAGTTTAAATTCATAGCCATCATTACAAATATTGTACATGTAATAGTCTGATGATTCACTATCTGAATAAGTACTTCTTTTGGCCCATCTTTAATTTTTCATTGTTTCAGTTACAGTTTTATGTACTTCTGAGATGGAAAAATTCTTCATCTAAACCACATTCTCCACACTATGCAAGTAGGAAAAAAATCCACAAGCAACCATGATGATGCACTAGAGAAATTTCATAGAGTTATACAGAAAATCTATATCTGTTTTACATAAGAAAGGTGATTCTCTATTCGTTTTTACCCACAGAGTTAATACAGAGCTGGCAATCAAGGAGTAAGTCTTCTTGACCAAAATTTTCCAATTATGGAATGATTACTCCAGAAAGATTCACCTGGTACTTAAGTCAATCTCATTTTTGCAGTTATAAGTCTTTACTGTCATTTTTTTTAAAATTTTCCCAGAAAATCCTTTGACCTGAACATTTTGCTCCTGTTATCTAGTTTCTTTTGTGATTTTTATATGTAATTTAGATTATATTGTTTTCATTGTTTCATTGGCTTAGAAAATCCTCCTAAAAAGCTGTATTTGCCCATCATTTAACTTTTTTGAAAGACAGTAATATAAATCCAGATCTTTATATGTAAAGAGCTTCCAAGACCAGCTATCAGAAAACAGGCTGCAAACAGAAGTCCCATCTCCCATTCACATCCTGTAAATTCATACTTCAAGGTCTTTAAATACTTTTCATAAATACTTTGCTGCGGCATACATCATGCTCTCCAGAATGGGGAAGCTGATCTGTGGATGATTACTTGATGGACAAATGTCCAGCTTAAACAGCTCAGGTTATTTGACCAGCCACTGTCTATTTTGACTTATATTAGATTTCTAGCATCTCGAGTACAGAATTTGATTATTTCTTTTTTTTTTAAATTGGAAACACCAGACGTTTAACCTCTCCTTGCAAAATCATTGCATACTAGGTATGGGCAGAGCTCAGCCTGCTGGAATTCTTCTTAGTTTTTAACAAGTGACTAAAAATATCAGGTGCAAAAATGGACGAGAGATAGGCATAAAAAGAATAGCTTTGAGCAAATTGTTAACTTGAAGAATTGTTTTCAGCACTATTTTAATAGTTTTAGAGACTAGAAATTTTTGTGGCTGTTTTTTTTTTACACAAACTGATCTACTGCAGATGATAAAATGACTTTTCAGTAAATCCTGATCTATCTTCTTCTATCCACTCCTGTTCTGTTGACTGAGGTCAGTCACACAAGGCCCTTTTAGCTTATCCAGTACCCTGCAGCTAACCAGGGAAAACAAGAACTTTCTTGTAAGATTAAATGAGCAATGGGTGAAACTGCCAACTCTGTTTCAAGTCTTAAACAAGCAGCTCACCCTTTCATTCAATTTATCGGAACATCAGGAAATGTGCACATCAGGAAAGGGAAACTTTGAGCAGAAAAAATGTGTTAGTAATCAGGAAACTGTCTTAAGAGAGTAGCATCACCCAGAAGGATTGTAATCTGCCATGACCAAATAAGGGAAGGGATCGGAAGATGGAGGTGTCACTTTTCCAACCTCTAATATTTTGAAACTATATGTCTGAAAGGAAGGCTCTTACTAATCAAGACAGCTCATAAGCCCTACATAGATGCGCATAATGAACGTTTCTGATTCTTCTAAATGCATGTTCCCATCCCCATTCAAATGAAACCAGACTGTATGTTACTTTCAGGAGCATTCCTTAGTGATAAAGTTTTAATGGGAAACACAGCTGGATAGGAGAAGGAAATGCAAAGGAGAGTGTGCATGTATTATCCAGGGTGTTTAGTCACATAGGAACTGATAAAATGTTATTTTTGTATCTTACAGAAAAAAGGTTTAAAAACAGGCATAGGAAGAAACTATTTAACCCATTTTGTGTTCTGAAATTAAAAGACAAAACATAGACAGGAGTGAAAAAATGATTAAATTAGTTTGATGTAGGCACATGATAAATGCAGATGTTTCTCTGAATGTGCTAAGACAGTTTCCAATCTTTTCTACCAATAAAGCACCGGCTGATCTATGAAATAGAAGCAGCCTTGGGGATTGATGCAATCCTTCCTAAATTATCTCTTTTACTCTCAGATCTAAGCAGCTCCTCTGATTATTACTGAGCTGAGCACAATGAAACAGAGAGGGGGAGAATTGCAACCCAAGTGGAGGAAATCAGAAGAGATATGGATTAGAGAGAGGCAATTTGGTGTAGTGGTTAAAATAACTGGGCTAGAAACTGGAAGATAGTGAATTTGAATTTTGTCTTAAGGCACAAATCCAACTCGGTGACTTTGGGCCAGACACTATCTCTCAGACCTAGGATAAGGCAATGGCAAACCATGTCTGAAAAATATTGGCCAGAAAGTATTCAGTTTAAATACTGAATAAAGAACTTCAGGATTCTTCCCCTGTATCAGCGAAGACTTGCTTTTCCTCTATGTCATCCACATTGAATAATTGGTTTGCAGCTTGGTTAAAAAGGATGATTAGTGGCCGATTGTAAGAAATGAACATTCCACTGCCTAAAAGATCTAATTATAATATCTCTACTGAAAAAACAAAAGTAAAAAAGTTATTTGACTGAAGAGATCTGTGTAATTATAGGTCAATCCCCAAAATTTAGTTTCTTGGAAAAGTGACCAAAAAGATGGTGGCCTTGCAGGTTCAGATACAGACAGAATAAAGTGCTGAGCTTGGTTTGTCTGGTGGTTGACATATGCTAGAAAATGGATAGCAGAAATGCAGCCTACTAGTTTTCCTAAATCTGAAGATGGTTAATGGACAGGGCTCCATTTCCTCCCTGTTGCATTTTGCGCCCTTCCTTCCCAACTTTCTTAATTTTAAATTATTTTTAGTGTTATTATTTATTGTTTTAATGTTTTGTATTATAGCTTTTATTGATTGTAAGCTGCCTAAAGTCACCTCTAGGCAAGATGGGCTTGCATAAAAGTTTAATAAATTAAGCACATAGCCACTTTTCATGTAACTGACTATAATACAATTCCGATTGAAACTAGACATTCAGATAGACTTTTGGAATAGTTTCAGAAGCTTGAGCTTAAAGATTATTGTTTTGCACTTATGGTATCACAAAGAGATGAGGTTTTGTCTCCTGTGCTATGCAGCATTTTAAGGAGACTGCTGGGGATGGTAGTTAGAATTTTATAATGAGGTGCCATCGATACACTAATAATGTCCAGCTTCAACTTGGGAGTTGTTTTCAAACCCCAGAAAAACAATTATTATATTTAAATTATATTGAATTTAAATTCAAATTTAAATAAAGGGAGAAATATAAAATTAGATCCAGAAAAGACATAAATGCTGTTGGTCACTAAGAAATAAGCAGTATGCTTTATACAGAGTTGTGCTCACTCTGAAAGCGCAGGTTCAGTCTATGAATACTTCATCTCTATTGCCACTGCAGATTTGCAGATGGCATGATGAGGAATAATTTCACATAATTATGCCTACAGTGCCAGCGGTGACCTTTCCTTAACTGGTCAGGGTGTGTGACAGTTATTCATGCTTTGGCAACATCCTGTATTTATGTACGTGCGTTTAGTCCAGAAGCAATAACTGGTGAAAAAGCAGCATTCTGTTTGCTAACTCATGCAAATTACAAGGAATGTGTATAGGGGGATGTGTGTTTTACACACATAGTCTCCATGTGGAGATCCATGCTGGAGATGTTGCTTGATGGAAAGAGTTAATGACTACTACTCTCCATGACTTTTTTGCCTGTCATTTCTCTTGATCAGTTTATTATAGATTATAGAACCACGAGAGAGCAGAACTGCAGCCCATTGCTGGAATTCCAGTTGGAAAACCGCGTCAACCCCAAAACTCAATTATCCATGATGTACTGAAAAAGTAAAATAGCTTAAAGCAGGGGTGTCAAACTCATATCGTCATCGTGGCATCAGATGATGTATCAGGACTTCCCCCCCTTCGCTAAACAGGGTGTGGCCAGCATGTGATACATCCGGCCCGCAGGCCAGGAGTTTGACAGCCCTGGCTTAAAGCAAGAGAGAAAGCACTATTCAACCCTGACACAACTATAAGAAACCAAAATAAGCTTCTATTTTCACCTGTCTCTTTAACTCTTTAACTAGGCTGCTGCAGGTGGTTCTTCTGCCCTACAGAGAAATAGGTGCTATCTGCTGAAGAAAGTCCTGAAGTAATCTTTTCAAGCCAACAAAGTGTTCCAAGGTGGACTTACTGATTGGAAATCTTTTTCTATTCTGCACTAGTGTCTGTTCAAAACTGACCTAGCTTCCAAGGTAGCTCAATCATGTTTCAGCTTGTGATCCCAGGTGGCTCTGAAATATATTCCAGGCATGGCCGCAGGAGACAAGCGAAGGGTTCTTGAAAAATTACATTAAATGGGACTTTTAAAAATATTATTTCATTCTTCCAGCTGTAGTTTAGGTACACTTGACATGATCACAGCTTTCCTGTTCTTAAGCTACTGCTATTTTTAGCACCATGAACATAAATATGGTTCTAATGATTAAATAAGTTCCATTACAGTAATGACAATAAATTATGGGGAATAATTTTTCCTTACAGGTAAATATTATAGTTTGCTGCCAACAAAATGCTATTTCATAAGTAATAAGTGAAACAAAAACAAAAAATGGAAAAACCTTGCACTGATTGCCAAGCAATTATTGGGTGCAGTTTAAGGCACCGATATTGAAGTTTAACTTAGGGTTTGACCACCCAAGCAACTACCTCTTCCATTATGAATCTACCTCACCAAGATCTGTAGAAGAGCCCTTTCTAAACTTGCTTCCACTGTCCAATGTTTGCTTACATGGCAGATGCGAGAAGACTTTCTCTTTTACTACTCCCAGGTTGGAATACATACATCCTAAGGATGTTCTGAATCACCACTCTTCCTTTAAAAAGTCTAGAAAGATGTATTTCTTTTAATCGGCTTTTATTGTAATTTTAGTTTTTATTTTATAGAATCATAGTTGGAAGGGGTGATTTCGGTCTGTGAGTTCAATCTATTTTCAATGTAAGAACCCATATTAAAGTATATCAGCAGATGGCTGTTTAATCTCTGATTGAATACATGAAAGGGAACCTCACATTTAATGCTAGGGATGTTTTTTCTAACATTCATTTGAAATCTGCCTTCTTCTAACTTAAACCTGTGTCTGCTCACTAGTACAAGAGAGAATATGCTGCGATTTTTGGTGTGACATCCTTTTCAGTGTATCTGAAAAATACTTAATATCCAGCCCTCCATTGTAATTTCTCAAGGTTAAACATATTTAGTTCTATTTTTCTTCACAGAATTTAGTTTATAGTCCTCCCATCAGTCTTATCGCTCTTTTCTGATCCTGTTTAAATTTTTCTGAATGCTTAAATCAAACCATACATAGCATTTGAATATGAAGTGGAATGATTGCTTCCTAAACTTATACTTCATCTGATGCAGCCAAAAATTGTATTTGTCTTTTTTGTACATGCCCCACACTACTGGGTTATATTGTTTGCAGGCAATTATTTCCCCCCCTTAAGTACAAATACCCCTCCCGCGCCCCATTTTGGCCAGCAGGGTGCTGCAGGAGGCGTCCGTCCTGTTTTCCACTCACCGGCCCGCAGAGGTGAACTACAATGCTGATCCGGCCCTCGAAGAAATCCAGTTTGACACCCCTGCTCTAAGAGCTATACATTTATATAAGACGGGCTATTCCTTTATTATAGTCATGATATATTATGTCTAATGCATTCTACATTTTTTAGAAAGTTAACAGAGGAAAAATTAGAATAAATTAATTTTGCAAGATTTGTTCTTGACAAACCGAAACACTTATTTGGTAATGCTACTTTGAATGTTTAATGTTTCCAGATTATGTTATTCTCCAGAATGTTTCCAGGCACTGTTGTTGGACTGCTGTCCTGTAGCTCATGGATCTTCCCCCAACTATTTTTTAAAAAAAGACAGGGATATTTGTTGACTTTTAATCACTGGGCTTTCAGTACTTCTCCAGAATTTGAATAATTTAGTTGAAAACTTCTGCTCAGTACAATAAAAAAGTAAACACCTAAGCAATTCTTCCCTTACTGAAAACGTTTCTTGGTGGAAGCCTAATCAGCAACTCCAATCTCCCTGAGAAAAAATGAGAACAATCTGAATGTAAAAATATTAATGTTTTCTTGTGGTTTGTATATATAGCAAGCACATCAAGGATTACAGAAATCCCCCCCCCCCATCAATATTTACATGTTGATTCCCACCACCCACTGGAGCACAAAATGGGAGTCATCAGAACCCTACATCACCGAGCTGAAGGCCTGCCTACCAGTAAAGATGGGAAAGAAAAAGAACTAAAATACATCAAGGAAGCCCTCAGAACGTATGGCTATCCCAAGTGGGCCTTCATCAAATCTCAAAAAAGACCCT
>JANHFL010001504.1:121703-149329 GCA_032468155.1 Oxyrhabdium leporinum
AATAAGCTGTCAACTCACAAGGAGGCCAAATGTTGGTTTGCAGCTAAATCAAAAAAAGTAGGAGAGTTTATCTTGTATACGAGAAGAAATTTACATTCTTTTACCATTGGAGATTTAGTTGGAGGTTGACAGAAGAACATGAATATTTGCCTCCACTGGGAAAAATATAAGAGTCAGGCTCAGAGGTTTAGTTTTAGAGGATCTGCAATGCAGAAAGTCAGTAAGGTTAAGATATAAAAATATCATTATTATTGGCAAGCTTATCTCATTTTTTAAGGGAAGCTGTGCTAATTCAATGTATCTAGAGGGCAAAAGGTAGAAAGGATCATGCTTGACAGAGGCACCTCCTTTAGGAAGTCAGAGAACGCCTATTTTTTACTTGCTGGCATTTCTTTTTTTTAAAGAGTTCACTTGAAGTGCTGGCTAAATATGTCTGAATCTCAACAGAACTGAAAAGCAATCATGGGAGTTTTTGGTGCTTTGTAACTAATGAAAGAGGTGATGCATATGCAAAGAAGAGAAAAGGTACAGTGGAGCTTCTTGAGGATATAAAACATTCAACAAAGCAGAAGTGAGATCTCTTGAAATTAGATAGCAAGAAACATGGGCTGAAAACCATATTAGCAAAGGAACATTCCTCACCTGATCCACCTGGCTTAGATACTAAACTTGAAAATGTTGGCTATGCTAATCTTTGATTGACAACAGAACTCCAAGCCTTGATGGACACCAGGACTCTTCCTATCTAGGCAGGAAGAGATACAAAGATGTTCTCATCCAGCATTTCCTGTTCTTTTAATCTTTTAAACACTCATATATGCCAAGATTTTAAAATCAAGGGTGTGTGTTTAGTGCCAATCTTCCAAAGAATACAAACCTTCAACCACATCCTAAGGACATACCAAGAGCTCATGGGTACTGTCTAATACCACGTTTTATTATTTCTAATCAATCCCACATACCAGACTAGATAAAAAGAAGAGCTTTATGTGTGTCTACATAATAAAGTTAACTTGAAATACAGTTTTTGAATGAAATAAGCTTCCCTATCATTATATAATCTCAGCTTCCAAGATGTAAAACAGGAACCAGGAAAGCAGTTTGGGAGTAGACAGTTAGCAATTTATATGATGGTTGAAATGATCAAATAATATTTTTTTTAAAAAAAATCCATTTGCTTCCCTCGGTTACTCTGAAGCAGCCTCTGGCTGTCTTACAAGCAGAAAAAGAGCTAGAACAGCTAAAAGCAAAGGAATATTTAGTTTGATATTCAATTTCTCGTAGAGGTCAAACATTTATTTTTGGCCATTTTAAAAGAAGATTCTGAAAGTAACTATCCTTTCCAGCTTTTTATACCCACCAGAACGTAGACTGGGGGCCTTAAACTGTGAGGTGCCTTAGAACTTTCATATTAAATTAGAGGCAAAAGAAAATAATGCTTTTTCACATGTTTCTAGATTTCATTTCCCATCATTCCTGGCTTAAGCTGAATGGAAATTATGGGTGCTAGATATCTGGAAGGATGCAATTTCCTTATATTTTCCAGGATTTTATATTTTTCCCAAAGGAATCCGTCCTGGAACAAATACTTAACAAATAAATAGATAAAACATGAGGGTTTTTTTCTAAAAAGAAACGAACAAAACTTTACAAATTGCTTAATTTCTATTTTTTTCTAACTTTTCACAGCTGAATTTAATCACCTGTCCCAAGTATTGATTCATACTAGATCCTCAGCAAATTGTTTCCAAAATCCACCATCAGGGAATATCACCTGCATTTCCAGAGAATTTACAACATTGTTCCCAAACTGGATGGACAAATATTCCCATGATTTCCAATCAACAGGTTACGAATTATAATTATTTGTGATGAAACATACCATGTTGTACAAGGCTCGTTTACAGGAATAGAAAATAGAGTTTAGCTGAGACCTATGCTTCCTAGGTTTTTTATGACACATAACATGGAGTGCTTTGCCTAGCCTTTTATTTTGTTTTATAAATGGGCACTAATAATCTACTTGCAAGTAGCTGAGTAATGGTGAACCATGACATGGCACAATGTTTTAGGTGATGTGCCAGCATTTGCCAACATTCAACCACTATTCTCAAAAGCACACCTTGTCCTTGTGTGATTTTCAGAGTCTGCGGAGGTTGTATGGGATGTGGTCTTGCACAGCAGAAGAGAAGTATTTTTAAATTATTAGAATAAATCAGTCTTCAAAGCATACAGCCCAATGCATATCTACAATATCAAGTAAAATCACATACTTGCATTTTTTTGACTTTGCGTTTCCCAAAAATACAGGATAGGTCATCTTCACTTCGTGAAGAGAGATCTTTTCCTGGATAGAATTGCAGGTAAAACAATAAAACAATTTATTGTTTTCTTATAGAATAAGGTTAGATCAATGTTCTTGAAAAATAAAATAAAATTTTCTCCGTACACACTTTTAAAACATTTGATTCATTTCAATGAGGCTTAAACCAGAAAAAAATTATCCTAGACTTTTTTGGAAGAAACACTGCAAACTTGCTTCCTTTAAGTAAAAGCTGCAATGTGCATCAAAACCAACTGCATTCAATAATCCTACAGGTACCAACACACATGCCTCAGCTTCAAATTTAACTATTTCCATGTTACACGTTCTCCATCAAATACTCTTAATTGTCAACAATATTTTGATATATTTAAATATTTTTTTTCAGTGTCGTTACTGTACTGATCACATTAGAAACATTTTTTTTTCATGTAACAGATTTCATTTAGTTTCATTTGAATTTACCCTTGGCAAATTTCACATAGTGAACTCGTTTTTTAGAGATCTTGGATTTTTCCTCGAGGTTAAAAGTTTTCTTTTTCTTTTTGCAAGTAGATTCTAGAATACAAACAGAAAATGCAATTATATGAGGCCAAAATCTAGTTTTCCTGACATACTAAATTCCAATATAGAACATTTCCTCAATATTTCTTGTTTTTCCAGTGCATCTTTACTGATTCTTACAATAGCAATAGCTTGCTCCCAGCTTCTACTTTTTAAAGTGTTGTTCTTTCCTGAGTTTCTCAAGTTATGAAAGTCTTGCCTTCAAGTTCCAGCAGTGGATAACTTGTGTAAGAGATTTGTGCTCTTCTCAGCCCTGTTGCTAATCAGCCAGAGCATGGACAATTCAGTTTTTGCTTTGAATCACTATAAATATAAATAGGAAGAATATGTACTTAAGAATAGCAGCTTTTTCTGTGTCTGTCATGATGTGAGATGTTCTTTCAGGCATTTTCAGAAATGTGTGTGAATGGACACTAAGATCCGAAGGCAATTCAAATGTCAAAAGCCAAATTCAGATTCAAAGTGCTCTTGATGATAAAGAAGATCTGCTTCAAGATGAAGATCTCAAAATGATCATTCCTACAGACTACAAGCAACTACAAGCATCACTTTTTTGGGTAAAACTATCAGCAGGATGTGAGAGTAATGTCCCCTGATCCAAAATTCATAACCCCAATCCCACAAAATTCTAATGTTCGGCAAGTCTGACAGGGTAGGAGATGGCTTTGATTTCACATGCTTGCTCTCAAACAGCAATAGTGACCTCATGTGGCCAACATACTGTATGTAATTTTATATTAAGATTTTCAATATCAGTTGCCCTCAAAGTTGAATTGTGTTACCTGGGTCATCTTGTGTATAAGAGTTATTCAATTCTGCCAAAAGCTGGTTGAAATCATCTTGGTGAGCAATCCAGTTGTCCTGCACCCAACACACAAAATGATTACAATCTAAACTGATCAGGAATGAGGGAAAGATGACAAAAAGGGCAATAATTAAATAATTAAAAGCTATAAATTATTAGCATGACCATCACTGCCTCTTCCATGTTCTACTGATTTAAATTCAGACCACCAAATCAGTTGTCATAAATCTGAGTTTAGTATACAAGCTATGATCTAAACTCCCAAATGCACAAGCAGAAGAGTCATGATTTAAAGCTGCTTTAATTTGTGGTTCACTAAATTCTACACATCTTTGATGTGATATAGCAGCCTCCAGAAGCTTTGGGGTTTATCAATTCAGAGAAACTAAGAGTAGCACTCGGAAGTAAAGCTTGAAATGCTGATTTGATGACTAATTGTAAACTATATTTGTAATTTTATACATCATACAAATTGTAGCACTTCCATTTTAACGCTAGTTTAATGTGCGAACTGAACATTTTGCACTAAAATTATCAACATTCTAAATCATTATAAGCAGCCAACTAATTCAGCCCGATATGAAAATATGTCAAACCAAACATAAATGCATTGTAGTTACTTTTTGTGTCTTTCCAAATCAAATTAACTTTACATCTGCTAAGTTTATAGACTTAATTCTATTTCTATAAAACCTAATACAAATCCTGATTTATATGCATACGTATATGTGTGTAAGCGCTTGAGCTACAAGTCTGTATAGCCTCAATTCTATTACCTCCACTTACCTCCTGGTTCACAGACGCTCCCAATCCCAATGTGTTGTTCTTCACCTGAACATTAATATGCTCTGTGCTACCTTGTTCTTGAGCCCCAAGCCCCTAGTGGAAACAAATGACAAACAGATCTGTCTTGGAGAACTTCATTTGTTTTTAGTGTGCAGTAGGGTGTCAATTTTTCATTTTGTTGTCTTTTTTTTCAATTATTCTCAACAGGTTGAAATAATTAGAAAACAAAACAAAACCCACACATACTCAAACAACTAGCTACCAGAAATCAACCATACATATTTGCAGAGAAAGGGAAGCAAGTCCCTGAGGATGCTCCTTTTTACGAGATGGAAGCTTTCTCTTACTAATGTGAAAACTCTTGAGGTATAACTTCTCAATGATTCTTGATTCTTAGGCAATAAACGTGTGTAGAAGGTGCTTCTGCTTGCATCAGCTCTGCACTCATAAGGCAGTACAAATATAAGAATTTAACTGGGACAACTTTCCTGTAATGAAAGTCAAAGTTGAGCCACATCTTCAAGATTTAACAATTGGATTCAGGATAGTTGCTTCAGGAAATTTATCCAGAGTCCTTATGCCAAGGGAAATCAGTTTGCATTAAACTTCAGCTTTTATTTAAAAAGTAATTTGTTCCAGATTAAAGTAAGAGGATCCTTGTTAGGAAGGCCAAGGAGGCATATGATCCCCATTAATTTCTTATTCTGGCAAACATTTTATTCTCTAATTAAGCTTGAAAATACTAAAGAAAACTTAACTATTTTCAATCATACAAATTTACCTTGCCTTTTGACCATCCCATTTTTTCCAACATCTTCTGGCCAAATTTTGATTCATCTTTACTCCAAGCACTGTTCCGGGGATCCACAGACCATTTCAGTTTGCGACGTGCTACAAGGGAAAATGAAGTGAAATCTAATTATATTTACAAAACTGAAATAGGAAGCCTTTCCTCTTCACATTTAGTGCTTCACCTAACCAAAGTACTTTTTCTGTAAAGACTTTTAAAGAACATTTTAGGGAATGAGTACACAAGGCACTGAAGCACAAGGCACAGAAAGCACTCAATTCTGTGAAGAGAGACAGATTAGGAAAAGGCTCTAAAGATGCATGAAAGACTAACCAAGCCAATAAATATGTTTCCTAATATAAAGGATATTATCAACTCTTCCCAGAATACCCTATATTCAATTATAAGAGAGATGAATAAGTTAAATAACTCTCAAATTCCAAGCTTACAAATTGGAGGACTAAAGATACACTTACATTTTTCACCATAAATTATTTTAAAAATACTTATTTTCATGTTTGGATTATGTCCAGAGAAGCAAGCTTATTTACAAAGAAATGAAAGGAAACTAGGCAATGAATCATTTAGACTTACTAAGAAATAATCAATATTCTATGATACTAGGCAGGATGACTGACAAATGATTTTAAGCATTTTACTGACAAATGCTTAATGCAACTATTATCGTACTCAAGTCTGCTATTTTGTAGTAATTTTGTGAATCTCTATATTCACATACATTCATTTGCAGCATTCCCTAAATCTGTTCAAAGAAAGAAAAAAAAAGACTGATGAAGAACAAGGACAGGAAATAGGAATTGCCTCTGATAAATAGTAATAATTGAAATGTATATTATAGTTCTGATCTCACGCATTCAAAATTAATTCAGCATTAACTAACTTAGCATTTTTATTTATTAAATTTATATGCTGCCTATCTTGTTATTGGGATGATGCTGGGTATCTTGCAAAATATAAAAAGATAATTTGGAAACAATTAAAAATAACAAGGATTGAATAGAAAATAAAAATCAAGAGGATGAATGGCATAGTGGTGAGGTCGTCTTTGCACCACATCAGCCACTCCCAGTGTAGGGCTCCAGGCCAGCTGGAAGTGCCAGTTTTTAAGATCCTTCTGGAAGGCCAAAAGCTTGGGGTGGATCTTATTTTCAGCAGCAGACATTTCCAAAGTGCGGGGGCCACAACAGAAAAACCTCCTGGATGCCACCAGCAAAAATTTATTGGCAGATGAGGTCTGTAGCAAGCCTCTTTTGCTGGAGTGAGTGAGATGACTCCTCAGATACCTTGTTTGATTCTAGATATTGCATTGACTAATATCGCAGTGCTGCCCGCTTGTTTGCAGATAAATCTGACAACAGCATTTAATCTGAGCTTTTCCGTGTCTCCTCTGTTCTTTAATACTCTCCAGGCACTTTCTATGGCTTCTCAAACTCAGCCTTTTAAAATGTTTGTTGGGTTCTTAGAAAAAAGTTACAAGGGTAAAGCCTTCCTCACCCCCATCTCAATATTGTTTCCAACTCCGCTGATACCATTTGGGGGCAGCATAAGCACTTGAAGTGGCTTTAAAAATGATTCGCTTAAACGCACAGCACAAAAATCTACATTAAATTCTGTGGCTATGAAAATCTGAACGGTCATTAAATGAAGCAGAGATGCAAATAACTGTCACACAGTCGTCATCCGGGCGGAAACACTGCTTTAGATTTTCACAGAAGATAGAACAGGGTTGAAAGCGACCTTGGAGATCTTGTAGTCCAACCCCCCACCCCGCCCCCGAGCAATCTTCAACTAGAATCAAAGATTTGGAGACTGAATGCTTCTGAAACCTAGAGGAAAGAAAAAAATAAGAAGCAGCTGCTACTCCCATGCTTTGCTCATGGGCATCATATGTCTAATCGTCCCATATCGGAAGGAAGATCCTGACGGGATAGGTTTAAATCTCACTTTATCATAGCTCCTCTACTCAAATCACAGGCTTCTCATAATGATGATTGGAGTATACGAAGCGGGGGAAGAGATTATCAGTCCCGCTCCCCCACCCAATACCTCGCGCTATTTTTTATCTGCTTCGTTTCAACCGGCTTCATACTCACGTTCCGCCAGCATCGCCATCTTGCGGGAAAACAGGGGACCTTTCACTGCTTCGGGCGCGCCACGACGTCCGCGACTGCCGCTTTATAGGCGTCCAACCTAAATGCCCGAAAAAAGAAGCCGAAGAAAAGAAAAAGCGAGATGACTTTTCGTATGTAATTAGGTAAATCCGAAGGAGTGGCCAAAACCCCCCAAAAGCGAGTGTTTTTTTCCCCTTATTTGATTAGGCCGCAGAACAGATCGTCTCAACCCAAGGTTACATTAAGATCTCTAATTCTCTCTGTAGATGGAGTTTCTTGCGGTGGTTTTTACTTTTGGGGCGGGAAAGCAATTATTTAGTAGCACACAACCCATTTTTATCTATCGCAATTTTTATTCAGCCTCGTAATTAATATCGAAAGGCGCAATTTCCGCCCTGTTGTTGAAATCGACGTCCGCTATTTGTGCATTTGAAGTCCCAAGCAAGAGAAGCTTTCGATCACATCTACAATCCTTGAAATACCAATGCTTTCCATAAACTGTAATGAAAACTAAATATTAAAATAGTGCAATAAGGCAACTAGCATAAATAAACTAGTCATGACAATTATTTTTTGGGGGTGGTGGTGGTGACTTCGAGTCGATAACTCCTATCAACTGCCTGGACAAACAACTTTTGGGGGCAAGATTTCAGAAAGCGGATTGCCATTGAAAGAGAGTGACTAAGGTCGTCACCCAGCTGAATTTGTACCCAAAGTGGGACTAGAATTCATGGTTTTCCCCTTGTCCCACCACTGCACCAACCTGGTTCTATTGATAAAGAGTGTAGCTTAATAAGTATGATATTGGGGCTTTTTAGAAGCATTGATTACCAAAACGCTGGTAAAGTGGGAGTCACATTCATCCACGGAGAAAGAATAGGTGAGTCACAAGGCAAGGACAGACAGGAGAGCTACTCAGCTTGTGGGCAGGCTGCTATGAAGTTAGGCCAGAGCCTGCAGACTACTACAGGTAGTCTTTGACTTATGACCACAAATGAGCCCAAAATTTCTATTGCTAAGTGAGACATTTGTTAAATGAGTTTGGCCCATTTTACGACATTTCTTGTCATAGTTGTTAAGTGAATCACTGCAGTTGTTAAGTTAATTACAAAGATGTTAAGTGAATCTGGCTTCTCCATTGACTTTGCTTGTCAGAAGGTCGCAAAAGGGGATCGATCACACGACCTGGGACATTGCAACGGTCATAACTATCAGTTGCCAAGCGTCTGAATTTTGATCACATCACCATGGGATGCTGCAGCTGTTGTGAGTGAAAAGTGGTCATAAGTCACTTTTTTCAGCGCTGTTGTAACTTTAAATGGTCACTAAATGAACTGTTGTAAGTCCAGGTCTACCTGTATTAGGAGTTGCTTTTAGCAGCCATAACTGGTTATGGCAAAACTCCACATGATCACTAGATGGCAGCAAAGCACTACAGCAGTGTTTCTCAACCTTGGCAACTTTAAGAAGAATGAACTTCAACTCCCAGAATTTCTCAGCCAGGGAACTTGCCCTAGAGTTTTTGCACTGTGTTTGCAGCTTAGATGTGGTGCCCCTCTTGTCAGAAGCCAAAGACTAAAAAGCCTCTAGTCTGCTGGTGCGATTTGTCCAAAAGACAGAGTGAAGGGAAAGTCCATTCAACCACTAACCCATGGCACTTTAAAACAATCCACAACAACCCGAAACCCCAAACCACAGTTTACCTACAAAACAGCCTCAGACATGTGAGATTCCAGGTCTTAACCAGCTTTTGCATCACTCAGGTAGATTTTTGCCTCCCAATAGCGTTTCTGCTATCCAGATCTGCCCCACCCTTTTTATTAAATTGGATGCTTTTCTTTTGTGTTTGGAGGGTTTCTTTTCTAGGGAGAAGACAATTATACATCTCTGGCCTTTTCCTTATCTCTAAAGTAGGATGTAAATAGATTTTAGATTAATTAGAAATAACTATAGATATATACATGTTAAAGCAACAATTCAGCTTGCAAATATATGTGCAGTTAGAGACATCTTCAGTTATGATATTCCATAGGAAAAGAGGAAAAAAGTACTTACTACAAGACACTTAAAAAGTCAACCTGCTGTCATTTCAGGAGGTGAAGAGAAGAAGCAGTGGGCATTTGTTAATGTAAATTCTGCTTGCAGAGCTGGTCTGGGAAAAATAAAATGAACTGATACTGTTAGATTTGATATATGTTTTTAATAAATAAAAATCCAAAATAATTTCTTTTGTACTGTGTCTTTCACCAAATCCTATGAATCTCCTGGAAATCCTTGTTACGCTAGAAATGGAAGAGAGGACAGGATGAGATGGGAAATCTTTGTGAATGTCATGCAATGCTCCATGTAAGGATTTGCTTCTCTTTTTCCTCATCAGTTAGACAATTGTTAAATAAGATACATTTAATAGGGCTCACTAATAAAGCTATCACCATTATATTTCTGCTTTTACGTCAAATGGTTAAGATAAGTAATGTTTCTTATTTATCTTCCCAATACATACAATGGGGAGGGAATAAGGAAGAGGCAAAATTAGGAATAAAAAGAAAAATGTGAACCTCAGCCAGTAAAAGTTAATAGGAATTTATCATAGCTCTCAGTAGCTCTCATGCTTGCATTTGAATAAATAAACTATATAAATCTTTCACATATTTTATTCTCAGTCTCAGAATATTTGCAGTTTCCATTCAGTCAAGACTGCAATTAAATATAGAAATTTCTAGCGTGAACAACCATTTTGTCACATTAAAGGTGTGTGGGGGGGGGGGGTAACAAAAGAGACTGCTCTGTTTCTAACTATCCTAGTATGGATTTTGGAATAAAATATTTTGAGACTCAACTTGTATTTTGTTGCCATATGGAGAGAAAGTATCAAGTCAGAGCCATTACTTGGGGAATGAGCTATGAATGCTTCCAGATGAAGCTTTTTATTGTACAATTGTTGTGCTTCATTTGAAGAACTTTATGGGGCTCTTCAGACAAAATTGTTTTCCATTTATTTTCCCACTGTTTTCTCCATCTTTTTATCTTATAACAGAAGAAAAAAAAACCCATTAAGGAGAGAAATGCTGAATCAGTGCTCCACGCCTTTTGAGTGGTAATTCACCCACCCATTTGGCCCCTATTGTTACATATACCTTTGTCCAAAGTTACAGACCTTCTTATAAGACAACAATAATCATAGTTTTAATTTCATTTTATACAAGAAGGGTCTGCAACATAGTTCAGTGTTCTTGTTCAGGTTTTCAGGTCTGCCAACCATCAGAGTAGACAATTCCATCTTCCCAATTGTTTTTCAGTATAACTCCAACTATCCGATAACATTCTTTGTGCACTTAGCACATGATAATTTTGGCCACATACCTGTCATGCTGCTTTCCGGGGGCTCATGTTCTGGATGTAACTGGCTCCCAAGACTCTTGAAACCAAATGAAAAATATATTTTTCTATTGAACAGTGTAAGAACAAATGACACATTTGGACACATCTTGAAGACATTGCCAGAGGCACTGAAACACTGGAGAGAGGATAAAGAAGTTGGGGCACAGGTAATTATTTTCTTCACTTATTTCCAGTTCGATGTGGCCCAAGAAGAAAAGAAATTTACTGGAAGAAATCAACTGGCTACTCAAATGGCTTCAGATGGTAGACGGTTTGTAATCTTCAATAATGGGATGTGTTTCCATGATGAAAGAACACACTTGCAAGATATGGGGTGTGTTGTGTAAGAAATGAGAAGAATGTATTTGAAAGGCACCTTGTAAATCTGATCCAGAGGAGTTTAAACTGAACCTTGGGAGGAGAAAAGAAAGAGACCCAAGAAATACTTAAATGCCAAGGATTGAAACTGGCATTGGGACTGATGCACAGGATGTGGAGGCACTCAACAATGAGCTTATAAAAACAGGAAGAAATCAGGCATGTTATATGACCATAGGTTTTTAGTGTCTATACGAGTACGGCTAACAAACTGGTAAAATTAGAAGTCTAAATATAGGAAGGCTAATATGATATGGTAGTATAACTAAAACTTGGGGAGAAGAGAAATACAGTACATGAATGGAATGCAAAGACTGAAGGATACAACTGATTCAAAAGGTATATAGGCTAAACAAAAGAGGTGGAGTGGCATGAAAGGCAAAGGTAATGCAGATATGTGTACAGGACCAAGAATTTGAGCATGAGAATCCAATCAAAAGTATTTAGATAAAAATGCAAGTAATACAAGTAAGAAAAGCAATCATAATATTATTGTGGGAGATGTGCTGTAGACTGCCAAGCCGGGCAGACGATCTAAGTAATGCTCCTGGACCAAATTACAAAGTTTTCAGAAAGGAGAGATGTACTAATAATGGGAAACTTCAATTACCCGGACATCTGTTGAAAAAGCAGTTCAGCCAACACTGCAAGTTCCCCAAATTAAAAGAAGAAATGGGGGCATGTTAGGAAACTATTATGATTGCAATAGGGATCATTTGACTGAACTAAGAGTTAAACATATATATAGAAAATTGTAGATATGTGCCACCAAAGATATGTATTAGCAAGTAGCTATTTGCAAAAAGAAATTCAGAAAAGCTGAAATGAATTTATACTCTAGGTATGCTAAAAGCAACAAAAGGGCATTTGGATTATGTTAGGAGTAAGAAGAAAAAGGATTGTGTAGCCCCAGTGCTAGGAGAAGACAGTAGGATGATGATAGGAAAAGTCTTCCATCTTACTGCCTTTTTGTGCTTTGATCTTCTTCATAGTTCAGCTGGACATAAGCAGAAGTACTAACACAAGAAGAGAGTGGCAACTTAAGGAAAGATATTTTTAGGGAGCACTTGGCTGCCATGAAAAAGACTATGTCTCCTAAATCACATCAATTACATCAATGAGACATGAAGAAAATTGCAGAACTCATATTGAAACCTTTTTTGTATTGTTGAGACATGGCGAATAGAGAGTAGTGCCAGAGCAAATATTTTTTCTATCTTCAAAAAGATAGGAGAAAGAAACAGATAACAATGGTCAGCTTGACATCACTACTTGGCAAAATTTGAGCAAATTTATTAAGCAGCTAGTTCATGAGCATCTAGAAAAGAATATATTGTTCAGCAGAAACCAGCATGGGTTTATCAAAAATAAATTATGCCTAATTAACCTGTTCTCTTTTTCTGATGGTACATTTAAATTGACCTTGGAAATAGAAAGGGCATAATGTCTTAATTTCAACTGATAACTTTCCTATGGAATCCTAATAACGTTTGAGGATGCTACAGTAAACGATTCCTGCACTGGGCAATGGATTGAAGCAGATGAACTCCATGGTTTCTTACAACATGTACTGTACATTCTGTGATCTGCTGCCTTAAAATTGTAGATGCTAATGAATGAATGAAAGTGAATTAATGTTTAATTGCCTCTCAAGTCACTACTTGATTCTCTCTAGCTCAATATATGTAACTTGGGCAATTTAGAACACAGTGGAAAAAAGTTGCTCAATTGTGAAACAGCCCCCTTCCCACGAAAAAACATTTGACCAAAGTATTACTTAGGTACCCTACGCTTTAAATATAAACAAATGACATAGCTTTTTACTCTCCAGGACATGGCTTTGATATTGTTCACTAATTAAGTCATTCAAGTAGCCACCTAATTCTATTCCATCTCAACCAGAGTCCAGCCTTAGAGTCAATATGTCATGTATCCTAAAACTTACAACTTTGGGATGGACAATGTTTCTGTTTTTATTTTCTACCTAGGGGGGTTTATTTGTTTGCGGTGTTCATTAGGCTACTGAGAATTGCAATGGGTGTTTTCAATAGCATGATGACACAGCAGGGGATAACCCAAAGGTTTTGAGGGTTTTTTGTGTATTTTTTTCAGAGTTGTTTGTTTTTTAAGTCAAAATAGGTACAGCTTTCCATATTTGAATGAAAAATGATTAAAAATGACATTTGTGAAAATTAATGGCTTCACTAATCTCCTTCCCATCCACTTTCAAGCAGTGTAATTTAGAGGTATAACATATAGGCTTCAGCAGTGCAACCCGGGATTATTAAATATGGGTTTGAGGGATGTATATTATTTTTCAGGGAAAGAACTTGAGACATCAGTATATTTGTGAACTTAATTCTAAATTTAATGCAAAATAGCCAAGGCACTTTTTTTGCAATCTTTTCCCAGTATTACACTACTTCCATTTTGGTCCCTAATCTGTATTCCCTGGATTAGAAACTCTGTAACCTTTCTTGAACCACTTTGTTCCTGTCTCTTCCAGAGACCCAATTTGCTTTATATATAAAGGGAGAAAGCTTCATTTTTTGGAAAACTAACTCCTGAATTCAAATACCTGGTTCCATTCATGATGTAGTTTATCACCGAATTGCCTTTTCCAATTTCTGATCTCTTAAAAATAGCAACATTGCTTAAAAAAAGGGTTGATTAAATTGGGAATTGAGTACAATTTTTTAACAGAGGTGATCAATGACTCTTTGTAACATGTTTCCTCTTGCCTAACAGAGGCTACAGTAAGACTTGTAGTAAAGAAATACTTTTCTTGAATTGTTGTATTTAAACAATTAGAGGGCTCTATAATATAAAAAATAACTAAGGAGATAGTCACTTCATAACTCTAGGTGCATCCGAATGAACTGTTTTTCTGAATCCATTTCAATGAAGCTTTTGG
This sequence comes from Oxyrhabdium leporinum, assembly GCA_032468155.1. Taxonomy (NCBI): domain Eukaryota; kingdom Metazoa; phylum Chordata; class Lepidosauria; order Squamata; family Cyclocoridae; genus Oxyrhabdium; species Oxyrhabdium leporinum. Next base: position 135,777 of record JANHFL010001504.1, read on the forward strand.
ACTGGGATCTTGTCTTTTAAAACCATTAACCACTGTATCCTTTTGGATTGTCTGGTAGGATTTGACCTAAAGAAATAGTGGTATCTGTCCTTCTAGTTAGGCCTAAATCTGAAGATGTTCCAAGGAACCTTTTTTAAAAAAATAATAATAATATTCCGGCCTTCGGCAAGCTTCTATCTCATCTTCTATGCTATCAACATGTACATGAAATTGCTCTGCTGCTTCCTAATGTCCAAGTCCAAATCAGCAATCAGTGAAACAAGCTTTAACTAAAGCCAGACAATATAGAGGTTTCAATGGTATGTAGGACTCTGGAAGGGAGGTTGAGTCTGTTTTGAGTGGGATTGCATTGCTCTCCGAAAGAGGTTTACAATCTGAAAGTGTTCCTTGATTCCAATTGTGATTGGATTTGCAGGTGATAGTTGTTTATGAGGAATACCTTTGCACAATTATATCAAGGACCAGTGACTGATTTCTTAAACTGCTCAGGGGTGTTAAACTGGCGGCCTGTGGGCAGGATGCATCATGCATAGGCCACGCCTGCCCCAGCTCCGCAAAGGCAAAAGACATCTCGATACATCACAATACATCACGTGACGCAATTGAGTTTGACACCTGTACGCTTGATAATGTTTAGATTATTTAGATTTCGACTACTGCAATACACTAACCTTGAAAAGAGTGCAGGCAGTTGCAATTGACAGAAAATGGAACCAAATATAGGGATCCTATGTTTCTACTGAAAGATCTGCAAAGTTACAAGTGGATTGCCAGGAACACTTAAAGGCACTCATATTATCCCTTTAACAGGTTAGGAATTTAATTTTTTTAACCAGTTGCAAATGTGTTAAGATCTGCAGGAGATTCCCATTTGAAGAGTCCCCCTGTCGATCTTTCTGGAATGTGAGAGTGGGCTTTCTACTATCTTGCTCCAATTATGAATGACAGATGGCCTCCATTTTCTGCATTTAGAAAATCTGTAAAGATTCATCTTTGTCACTTGATCGTTGTCACTTGTTAGATCTTCAATTGCTAACATCAGCTGTACTTAAAACAAATAACAATTAAAGAACTGATGGCAAAGATATAGCTCTACAGATATTCTAAATGCAGTCAAAGGAGGTTATCTATTTTTAACTTTATATATTCAACTGTTTTATTGGATGCCTTGAGTAGAAAGGCAAGATATAAATTAAATAAACATTATTATATTCATTGTAAATGTAGTGGAACACAGAGACAAACTTGGAGGTATGCAATAGCCATTAAGAAAACATTGGCTTAGCCGGATAAGGCAGGAGGAGCCAAGGAAGAAAATCGAGATTATTATATCTTGATTTTTGTTTTTTATAAGAAAGAAGGAAAGAAAAGCTGTTAGCCTTTCAAGATTCTGTTACAGTATTAAATGCTATAATAATAGTGTTCCTATGTGGCTATTTTCTGATTTGGTCTACCTTAAAGATCTAATATTAGATGTAAGATGGGACCTTAGTTTTAAAGATAACTATCTTAAATTTACTTTTCTCCAAACAATTGACTATTAGAATTCTACAGGGTTGCTGTTTGGGGGATAAGTGCACCATTCTAAGCAGCTTTTAGTTAATACCATTATATATGTATGAAATCTAACAATATGTATCTGTATAACCAATTAATGTGCATGTTGTGTGCACATGAAGACTGTATATAGCCTCCCTGAATCTGGGATCTTTGACCATAATTGCAAAGAATTATGGAACATATTTAGAAAGATGTCATTTTAGAGAAACCTATTTAAGGACATGAGCTGTTGTCCTTTCCCAGAAAATTATCATTAGAATGAAGCCTGAATGAATGAAGTTAAAGAAAAATATCACACTATGGATAATCACAAATAACAAAAGGTGGAAGTACAGTGTGCTTTCCTTTCATATAAATGGGAGTGATCTAGTTCTCTTAGCTGGCCTATATATTTTATCTTGCAATTGTAGTGAAGCATCATGCAGTATTGTTGTTATATTCTACCATAACCATTTGAAGCTTGGTTTAGTTTGGAAAAATGGCTTTCAGATAAACAGATGATGATGACAGAGGTTCCATGCTGAAACTCAGTTGCTCTAAATAATTGTAGATGAAGCTCTCTAACAGTTTAATTAAGCATGGGCTTAATTAATTGATTGATTAATTAATACATAAGTTTATGAAATGTGCCTGATAAATAATTAATACCCTATGTGACTTGTTTCTAACTGAAACTGCTGAAGTTCATAGTTATGTAAAGAATCTGGCAGGGAACAATAATCAACAACACACAACCATTATTATTAAAATGGACTGTTTATATTATCTCAGTTGAGTCAATACAGTATAATGTATTAAAATGGAAAGGTACAAAATTGAAATAAATACTTTCTGAGTCATGTATAAATCTTTTGTCAAGATGACATTTTGTTTTTGTGGTTTTGTGGTTTTTTTTGTTTCTTTTCATCAATACATGTTTCAGTAAAACATTTAAAATGACATTTAAAGTATCAACAAAATATGGTTTGTGGAAGAAAGACACTCAACTCAAACAAATTTGGCTAGTTTTGGCATGAGATTGTGACATAATTTGGGTTCCCCAAAACCACGTAAATGGTGGTAAAAATATTAAATACTTCAACTCATTTTAAAAAAATAAACAGGCTTTACAAAACCCACTCTTATCCTTAACTCAGCCACTCTCCTATGTTTCTGCGCTTAACAATATATACATTCATTAGTGTCCAAGGGAAGACAGCCACTGACTTTCATTGCAAATAGCTTGGTGGAGGGAAAAAATGGCAATAAATGAACATTATGCAACTTGACAGGAACAATGCATACTTTTTTAATAAAAAAAATCAGTCTCAGCACTGCAGAAAAATTGAACAAAGGAAACAAGAAGATTACATGTGAAAAAGGGAAGGAGTAATTATCAGCAAAATTAGGTCTGAAGCAAAAAGCTATTGCCACATAAAGGCGTGGATATTTCAAAAACCGAATAGAGGGAAATCTCACTTGGTAGAGTTGAGATTCTGATTTTAAGCATATACTACTGGAAACAGGTAGGACCCATATTAAGACAACTGCATTTATTTCTTATTGAAATCATTGCAATTAACTACTATATAGTCACCACCACTCTTAAATTTCACTACTCTAAATTCAACTAATTTATTTTACAGCTAATTCAATAATCCATTGAGGATTAGGGTTATATATGTGTAGGAGAATTTCCATGGTAATCTTCATCAAGATTTGGTTATACAATACTGTTGAACAAAACTGGTTTTTCTACAGAGTATGAACTCAGCACAGAGTTCCAACAAGTTCTCTCTTCAAAGATTCCATGTTCAATACATACTCCTTAACAAGTTTTTGTCCTATTCCTGCATATTTTAGTGAGAAAGAAAGCCTGAAATTGAGACACTATAATTGAACTCTTTTCTATTTGCAGCAGAAGATGGGAGTATGTCATTGACTACCTGAAGCTGGTAATTCTCTGAAGAAGGCTATTGCTGTTACCTATACAAACACTTAGGTATCGCTTTATATCTGTATAATTTTTTATTTGTATTAATTAAATGTACACATCTCCAAAAATCCCTGCCTGCCCAAATAAAATAAAATTAAAAGGTAATACAGCATAAAGAAATTACTGGGCCTGGACAAAGCAAACATTTCCATATTCTTGATATTATCTTGCACTAACAAAGCTTGCAAAAAGAAGATGAAATGAAGGAAAAGGAAGAGGAATCATGATGTCTAAAAGGAACTCTGAATTTTAATATACAGAATAATGGTCTTACAGAGCCTTCAACCTGTTCTAGAAAGTTAATTCATAGGTTTTATAAGTTTTAGGAAGCTATTGAAATCCAGGTAGCCTTTTGGTTAATAGAAGATGAACAAGATGATTCACCCTTTCAATATTAATTTAGAAATATATTGTCTAGACGTTTATAACGAGTGAAAGTGATTAATGTAGATAATTTTTGTGTAACTATCTGCATGATTCTGGTAAGTGGCATAAACTATTTATTCAGATATTTAGTTCTTCATGAGCAAAGGAGGCTTGCCAGTTGTGGAAATGCTGGAATGATTACATTTTCTCTTCTATGGCAAGAGAGAAGAGATCATTGCATAGTGCAAGCCTCTGATTCACAACTATTTATGAAATCTTTTCTTTGAGCGTCTATACACAGTTTTCAAATTCATTTAGTTTTTTTAGATATACATAGACTATTAATAGGTGAGCAACCTGTGGTTTAAAATGGATCTAAATGTGTTAAATGGCTTGCTCTCCTAAGATTGCTTAAATAAATGGGTCCAACCCATTTTATTTTATTTTTTGGTCTGTAGCAATAAGAAATGATTTCGGATTCCAGTAAATACTGAGATAATTTTTTGGAATGAATGCTAATGTAAGTTTATCACCGATAGAAGCATTTGTGGAATGCTTTCTCTAGGGGTTTGGCTGATAATTCCTCCAATATCTTTTCCAAAAAAGACATTTTTATTTTCCAGACTTTTAAGCTTCCAGTTTTATCTACAATGGTTATCCTGTTTTACCAGTTGTTTCAATTATTGTGTCCTTTATTCATTGGCATGTTGCTCTGGTAATATTTTATTAAACATGACACCTATATGCTTTCAAACAAGTAAAGTAATTTGAAAATCATTCATATTAGCAAACAGGATTCTGTTCCAAGTGAATAATCTGTCCAATTTAATCATGCAAACATGAGTGAAGATGAGAAAATTAATCACTCTTGTCCAAATATTTTTATAACTTTGTAATCAATAATAAAATCAATTCATACCTGAGCTGTCAAGCTAAGCCACTTTTAAAAATCAAGAAATCCTAGGGAAATTCAAGAAGGATATTTTTTCTACGTTATTTTTAATCTGTTAATCAAAAGATTCTCAAATAGTTATAGATTCTCTAGGGAGAGGAAGAAGATCATGACTTTTCATTATCTCATTTAAATCTATAGTGTAGAAAAAGCTGCTTATAGCTTTATGTAAAATATTTTCAGTTAAGTTCCAAAGAGAATTGCTGGGTTACTCTGAAAATACCTAATAATTGGAATGGGGACTCATTTCAGATCACATAGAACTGATGTATACTCAGAATAAATTTGTACCAGATCCTGTGCAGCTCAAAATCATGAAAAGAGTTTCATGGAAAACTCTAGGATCACAGAATTAGAAAAAGCCATCTAAGCCAGTGGCTCCCAATCTTATTGGCATCAGGGATAGGTTTCGTGGAAGACAATTTTTCCATGGACTGGAGTGGGAGAGGTAGGGGATGGTTTCACATGCAACCTAGATCCCTCGCATGCACTGATGAAATTTGGTCACTTGCCCTCCACTTGCACGGCTCAGTTCCTAACAGGCCACGATGGACTGGTACCGGTCCCTGGCCAGGGGATTGGGGACCCCTGATCTAAGCCGTAGTCCTTGTTCAGTGTAGGAGTCTAAATTAAATCATCCAAGACAGCTATAGCCTCTACTTCAACACATCAAATGAAGGAGAACCTATCACGTACAGGGACAATTTATGCCACTTATCAACTGCTCTTACTGTAAGGAACATTTTCAAGCAGTCCCGTGGCTTAATTCGTTATTTTGTGCTCTCTGTTCTGGAACAATAGAGAACAAGCAATAGACATTTTTTGCATGGCATTCTTTCAGTTATTTGACGAATTCTACCATATTCTTCATCAGTATTCTCCTCTCAAAGATGCCCCAGTTTTTAAATAGGTTTTGTTTCTACTTATCCGATCATCCTTGAATGTCCTTAAATTTTTCTTTTAAAATTTACCCTAAAGTCAATTGGCCAGAATTAGGCACAATACTCAAGGTGGGACCTGATCAAGGAAGAATAAAGGGAATAGATTATTTCACCTGATTTGGAAATGGTGCTTCTGTTAAAGCAGCCTAAATGATATTGGCTTCCTTGTACACACACCACACTGCTGACTCACATTCAGTTTGTAATCAACTACTATTCTAAAAAGTTTATTTCAAGTACCATTGCTAAATCTGAAATTTCTTTCTAGTGTTTTTCTATAAGTGCAAGGTTCACTTTTCCCTTCAGTATTGATGTATAGTAACTGACCAACTGGCTTCTCTCCCAAGCCTCATGTCATGGGCTGAGAGGGTGATTGGCCCAAAGTGACCCACACAGCTTTCTTGCCTAAAGTAAGCTAGCATTCATAGTTACCTGGTTTAACCACTAGACCAAACAGGAACCCCAGACTTGATATTATATCTGCCTTCCTATTGCAAATTGTAATTTATTTCCTAAGTTAAGAACTCCACATTTGGTTTGTTATCTTAGCTTATTTCTCTAGTTTATCAAGATCCACCCAATTTTATGTCATCCAGAAAAAAACCTAAATAGTCAACATCTTTATTATTAATTAAACTTTTGAAAGTAGAAGGCCCGGGATTAAATCTTATAGAGACTCTGCTCAGTACCTTTCTCCAATTTTGATGAGTGCACTATGAGTCTAATTTTCAAGTTAACTAAGGAGCCATTGAATTTCATGTCAGCCACTTAATACTTCAGTTTGCTTATCAAAATGCCATGAGGTACTTTATCAAATGCTGTGCTGAAATCAATCTACTATAGTAAGTTATTCAGCCCCCACCCTTTTTTTTTTCATGGGGACTTCTGATCAGAAATTTAAACAGGCTTAAAGTAATAGAAATTCCTTCATTATGTTTCTATTAATTTCAAGTTTATACCCTACCCCTTCATCCTGCTCTTCACAATTTTCTGGTGAAACAGACTCTCTTGTTGGAAAAGGATGAATCGATACAGGAATTGAGCATTTCAGCATTTGTTTTTGTTACCCATTAGTGTTTTGCCAATATAATTGAGAAGCCATATACTGATACTTTTCTCTTATTTTTATTTTAAGTATGTCCACAGCACATTCTGTATTTTAGCATCCTTCGCCAACATCAGCACAATCTAAACTTCACTTTCCTGACACCCTATCTATAATTCTAGGTTATCTGTAATTGCTGCATACTGGTTAACTGGACCATCTTTTCTTTTCTTTTACGTGGTTTTTTTTTGTTTTTCACATTTTCACTAAGGTTTTTGTGTAACCGTAAGAACTTCTTTTAACAAAGTTAAGCAAAGGGTAAATTCTTTTGTTATTTTCCATTTTATTGGACGTGTGCTTTTATTATGTCGTGATTCAGAAACTCCCACCCATCTTAATTTTCTCCTGCCATAGTATCCTACTTATCATTGCTCTGAGTTTATTAAAATATACTTTTTGAGTTCCGAGGGATCTGTTTGATTATGCTTAATTTTAGTTTCTCTTAAAATAATAAAAAAATACATTATATGGTCATTTTCCCCAGTGTTCCACTTCCTCAACTAAATCTTCCCTATTCAATAATTAAAGTCAAGGCAGCTGATCCTCTTGAGCTTTTCTCCAAATCCAGGAGAAAGTTATCATCAAGACAAATCAGGAATTTCCTGGGAATTCTTGGCAGAGTTCGTCTCTTAACAGAAGAAATAACAGAAGTCTCCCATAACTACACTACAACTTCAAGCCTTTAAAAAAAAAACAAAAAAACCCTATATATATAGTTTTGTGCTAATTGCAGAAGCTCATTGTATTATTATCCACAGTTCCAAGCATTCATGTGTACATAGTGAAGGCCATGGACTTTAACAGCTAATGGTCTTCGTTTTTATTTGACTTGCTTAAAAGGCCCCATTTAAGTAACATTTTTACTTTTTACAATGAACAAGTTTTTAAGTGAGGCACAATACCTAATTTAAATGCCTCTTGATCATTTTTTTTCATGCTTTGGCTTAATACATATTTACTAGTCTTTGTAAAATGTAGTCCCACCAGCATCTAGACCAGTGTTTTTCAATGCTGGCAACTTTAAGGTGTGGCTGGGGAATTCTGGGAGTTGAAGTCCACATATTTTAAAGTCACCAACACTGCCTAGATACCTCTGCCTAGATACCTCAAAGCATGACTCCTGAAACCAAATTTATAGAAATCATTTATGCAGGCAATCACTAATTCCATGGACTTGAGGAATGGGTATCTACAGGACCTTGCTGCTTTAACCAAAATGATGAAAGCAGCACTTTGCTTTAAATCTTACTGCTTTTGTACCTGCATATAATATCATAATACACATACAAAAGGGGAGGGGCTTGAATCATAATACCGAGACAATGCTTTTGTCATTCTGCCCCCCTCCCTCCCCACTGCCTTATAGTACGGATGAGAATACTATTTGAGCCCCAGGGCCTTCAAACTATCGTAATATGGTTGTAGGTTTTTTGCAGAATCATTGGCAGGAAGGTATATATTATCTTTGGACTTGATAAGTCTTGGCACTTATTCTGCAATGTCCTTGATCTGGCGGACAGCATATTTCATGAATTGATGGATCCAGTAACATACCTTTGTTTCAGTTCCTCACAGAAATTAATCACCAGTACCAAGGCTCTTCTGTTTGTCTTTTATACATTAGCCTTTATAAGATTTTTCTCCTGTCATAGCTGTACATCTAGGCCCTTCAGATTCTGAATGTATTATTTAAATGTTGCTTACTTTGTGGAAGGCTCATGGACATAACTCAAATTGACTAGTTTAGTTATTTTATTACAGACTAGAAAGACACTGTCTAGAATAGAAGATTGGTCTGCTACAGTTCACAGAAATTGAAGCCTCTATTTAGGTCTTCACTACAAGGTTGAAATTCTAAGCTTTTTCCTTCTACCTTTCCACATCAATGAGTAGTTTCTTGTTCTTTTCAAAGCCTCAGGAGCAAAGCAACTAAGATTTGTTGGCATAATGCTTTTCATAAGCCTGAGAGTCCTTCGTTCCTATCTCCCCAGCTTCATTTTTCATAGTTACATTTTTTCTGCTTTTAGGCATCTATCGTCCTATCTCCAATTCTATGCTGTCTCTTAAAGCATGCTTAATCAATGATAGCGTAAAATCTGCTTTTGAACTTTAGTGGTGCAGAATACATTCTCCAGTTATTGATTTGGTTGTTACTCTCATCTACTACAGTTGCTCCTCTGATTGTTTTCTTTATGGATACTTGAGAACTGAGAATTTTTTGTCCTTTCACATCAACTGAAGTGGCCAAGCCTCTGTTTTTTCCCCTTCATCTTAATTTCCATTTGCTGTAAATGTAACCCAGGTTATTTTTAGGCAGGAAGAGAACTGTAGCATAAAAATTGCCACAGATTCCTATTTATTTATTATTATGTTTTCTTCTTATAGTACTACCAATCAAAAGCTTTATTTTCTTCTTATTCCTTACTCAGGCACTCAGATTAGCCAGATACATGTAGTCCTTGTCTTACAACCATTTGTTCAGTGACTGTTCAAAGTTACAATAGCACTGAAAAAAGTGACTTATGACAAATTTTCACACATCTGTTGCTCCATCCCCACGATCAAGTGATCAAAATTCTGATGCTTGACAACTGGCATGTATTTATGGTGGTTGCAGTGTCCTGGGCACATGTGATCATATTTTGCAACTTTCTGACAAGCAAAGTCAATGGGGAAGCCAGATTCACTTAACAGTGGTGCTACTAATTTAACAACTGCAGTGATTCACTTAAGAACTATGCAAGAAAGGTCATAAAATGGGGCAAAACTCATTTAACAACTGTCTTGTTTAGCAATGAAATTTTGGACTCAGTTGTGGTCATAAGTCAAGGACTATCTGTACTCAACTCTTAGCTTAGAGGGAAAATTTGATATGGAGGCCCTCTTAAACCTCTTTGCTGAATTCCCACCAAGCTCCTATTAGCAGTCCCTATTCAGTTGTTAAATAAACTCCTCAGACTTACATTGCCTTATGTTTATTGTTTCTTCAGGAAGAAGTGGTCTCCTGCAATAGGCACTCAGCAGTCCTTCAGATATATTCCTTTCAATCAGAAGCTATTTTGATGACCTTTCACCTGTTGTATCTGCATACGTGGTCCCTCAGCTTCTCTGGTCACTCTTATCTACCCTTTAAGCTCCCTTTAACTTTCCCTGTTCCTCACGTATATTTTTGTGTAGTCACATCAGCTTCTACTGCTATCAATTTTTTTCTCTCCAATTATGCTTTTAGTATCTTTCTTTTTAGACTTTCTCATGCATATTGAGCCTTTTCTGTCTTGGAATTCATTGCTCTGAATTTATTAATACCTGCTGGTTAAACCCAAAATGTACATGCTTGAGTTTCTCTTAAAATCAGGAAGTCCTGCACAGATTGCTTTATGAACTGTGATGATGTCACCTCCTTCAGCCATGCATGCCTATATTTAGAGATTCTGCTGCAGATTGCATGAAGAGCAGCATGAAAAGAGCTGGGTGTATTTAGCCTGGAGAAATGAAAAAGATAGGGAGAAGCATGATAGTTGTTTTCCAATACAGGAAAGGCTGTTCTGCAGAAGAAGAACAGAGGGAAAGGCAAGAATTAATGAGTGTAAATTGCAAGGAAGCAGGTTGCAATTAAATACAAGAGTAGAATTTCTGATGATAAAACTTTAACAATGAAAGACTTTCTTAGGAAATGGTAGATTCATTCTTTGTTGGCGGTATTTAAGCAGAACCTGAATAGTTATCTAATAGGAAAGCTATAGCTGACCAGTTCCTGGGCTAGAGATTTTCCAAAATATCTTGCAATTATATTGTGAATCTACATGTACTTTCAAAAAACTCAGCTTAGGAATCTACAATGATTTAATGGATCTTATTAAAATAGCTAGATGCTTCAGACCTTATTTTCTATAGCAGGAAAAAAAAACCTGAATGCAAACCATGACGTGAAACATTATTTTCCCAGACGAAACGTTTCCACAACCTGGTTTTAAGGAACAGTATTACATATATATATATAATAGATAACACTATGCTAGTCTTGAGGGAAACAAAACTAAATAAAGGGGGAAAATGTAAAATAAAGCAAGACATACATTATAGGGGATACTCTGGTCAACAAACCAATCACCATTAGAATCAAAAAGCAAACCATCCTTCACCGAGGAACTCAACAACATTTCTCAATGCACCAAGTACATTTTAAACCATGCAATTTTACACAAACATCTTAACTAGGTTTTTAAAACTTTTTAAAACACCAACATTATGCATTTCTTTGTTAATTATATTGGTTAAAGTTGCAGTCAGAAGCTGCCAAATATCAGATACATCATCATATACATATTTTTTGTTTTTATACAGAATCTGGACAACACAACATTACACATCCTAGAAAGAGAGAGAGAAAGAGAGAGAGAGAGTGTGTGAGAGAGAAAGACAGAGAGAAAAGAAAAAGTATTTTCCTTTGTTTTGTTTTGTTTTTATATATATATATATATATATTCTTTGTAAAAAATATGGAACGACATGAGGAAGGAGGGAAGCAGGCCGAGAAGGAAAAAACAATATCTTCCACCAAATAAGAAAGACTATGTGAAAATCATTTATAAATCATAATAGGACTACTACTACTAATAATAATAGAGAGCTTTTTTTAAAAAAAGTATCTCCATGTCAATAATTCTCTTCAGTACAATACAAGATGTTTGGACGTAGAGTGTATTGGCCTTGAAAATCAGGAAGAACTGGGACTTTATAATGATTCCAAGTTCATTTTATTCAAAAACCAAAATTGGGTTGGGAAGACAAGGAAAATTGATTTGTAGTTATATATAATTTCAAACATCTCTTATTGGCTTGCATGTTCTATGTACCCATGATGGACTATCGGGAAATGTAGCTGGACAACACCACTCTGATAGGGAGTTGAAAATATAATACGTCTTTATTATGATTGGGTTTTTTTTTTCTTCAGATGTAGTTTGCTTGAACCAGCCTGTGGCTTGGTTTGTGGTCTTTTTTGGGTTTTTTTTTTCATTTTCTTTTTAACTGGTACGTTAGGTAACCTTTAAATGAGTGTCTTTGCCCATCTCTCGCCCACCCATATCTGAAAATAATGCATGCATTACATTGGACAAAGAAAAATCTATTGTGTCAAATGCTTTCCCCCCTCCCATTTATCATGGCAAGTATACAAATATGTTAAAATTTCAGATATAATCAAAGATACAAAATCATTTCTGACAATAGTTTTTTAAACAATAACCATTACAGTGCAAGGTTTTTTTTATTACAGTAAAAGGTGTATTCTAGGTTTACAGTAACTGTAGATTGTAGCTGTTTGTTTTTTTTATGTACAGTAGGTCCCTGATGTTTAGAGTGTATGCACCAGTCAGAGATAAAAACCCAGCACAGAATGGGTATCCAACTTTACATTTTTTTCTTAAACATTTACAAAATAACAGCAATATCACAAATTCACAAGCACATTGTTTTGCCTTAATAAAAAGCATGTTTTTTTTTCTTTTTTAAATTTTAACATTGAAAGAAATAAGTTGGAAGGATATGAGGACATGGTCATGTATGTAATTTGATTTAAGAGCTTTGCCATTCCACCAGATTCCTTGAAAATTATTAAGCACCACTTTGTAAGCAATATACGGCATGTTTATGTTTATGGGGCACTTGCTCGAATGAGGCACCAATTGATTAGGAATCAAAATGCAATATATGCTCCACTGCCAAACTCTACATTCTTCTAGAGCTTAGCATAATTGCTAATAGGAACATCTAGGGAAGAAGGAGCACAGCACCAAGACTTTTTAGAGCAGAAGCAATTATGCCTTCTACCGAGCACCCAGGCAATTGATGGACCCTCCTTGCTCTAAGAACTGAATTAGGTGATTCTACTACCAAGTTAAATGTCAACATGAAGTTTGTTGGCATTTTTAATTCAAAGTCAGAATTAACCATCACCATTGGATTAATGGATCCAATTAACAAGTAACAATGCATAGGATTAATTTAGGCCCCATAGATTTAATAGCAGAGTTTTATTTGTTTGCTTTGGGTATTTGTTTTTTATGACTGAGTGTGAGTTACTTTCAGAATAACTATTAAAAAAAGAATATAAACATAAACATCTTAAAGAGAGGGATATATACATTTTTCTTGATTCTGAGATTGTGATCAGCTCTTGCAGTTGGATTTTATTACCATGCCATTAATAATATCAATTTATACCAAGGCCACATGGTTGGTTTTTGTTCAATCAAGATTAAGTATTCATTATGTGATGTAACTCAGATACTTCCATTGTTGACACTGCTTTCACCAAGGGATATTTTAAAGCTCCAACAGTATACAGTGAAATGTTGAAAGCACAAGATAGTTTAAGTGAGGAAAATATTACATACAAGATTGGGAAGAATAAATTTTGCTGTTAGGTGAAGAGATGATAATCCAAGAAGAGGTTTCTAAAAATGTTGAAGGAAATGAATGACAAGCAGTTTCAGTGGAAATAATGCAAGCAATAATTTCAACTAAATTAAGGAAGAGAGATGCAAAAATGAACCTTTAGATTTTTATTGGGTTCAAACAGCATGCCAAGTTTAGTCATACTTTACTGCATAAATCACTACTGTCTAAGTTCACATGAGAAACTAAACCAAC
>JANHFL010001504.1:163113-174035 GCA_032468155.1 Oxyrhabdium leporinum
CTTCCTTCCTTCCTTCCTTCCTTCCTTCCTTCCTTCCTTCCTTCCTTCCTTCCTTCCTTCCTTCCTTCCTTTCTTTTCTTCCTTCCCTCCCTCCCTCACACAGGATCCTTACTAATGATTTATAGTGTCTTCAATATCCAGCCATTGTTGTGCCAATGTATCAATATGGAGGATAGGCTTAATATCACAATATCTAGAAGATGCTATGTATAGTATTACTGGTAAGGAATAGAACCATTTTTGATCATTTACAAAGAAACTCACAGCTTGGCTTAATATGAAAAAAATAAGCCTACAATTTTCTACCTTGGAGTAAACCCTGCTGAATTCTGTGGACTTATTTGAGTTTATGTGCCTAGGATCAGGTAGCATATAAAACTCAATTTAATAACACAAAGAATGCATTCAGTATCCTGCGGTGAAAATATGAAAACTAATTATTATTGTAAGATGTGTAAAAATAGTATTCAAAATACTTTGCATCTTTTTTTAAAAGAAAAGTAAAATAAAGTTATAAGTCTTATTGTACTAAGAAATAGCACCTATTGTTTGGTGTTTATTATTCCTCAAAACTTAAACTTCAACAATTTTGGCTCAGATTAAGGGCATATTTCTTTTGCAGATTTATTCTATTTTCAGTGATATAACCCTCTTGAAATCATTGTCTAGGCTACCTCAAAAACCAGTCTAATTGATTATTGTTACATTCTACAAAGAAGCACCAATATTATACAGAGTTTTTAAAAAAATCAAAGAATTTGGATTTAAGTAAGTCAACATGGCAATGACTGAGATGGACTTTTAGAATTTGCCTAGTTTTATAAGTTGAGTTGTACTTATCTTCCATTTCTGCCTCAAATTTTATATCTCCTTGTCTAGTGTCATACACTTTAATGGAGTATGGAAATGATTAAACTGGAACTAAATGTGAATATATGCATGTGCAATGAAATATAAAGTAGAAAACTTCATAAAGATATCTTTGCATGATGAATTTGCCTCATAAATATAATGTCAGTAGAAAACTGTATATATTGTATGAATACACTATTATAATTTGTTTTTATATCTAGGTTGCAATGCCATATATGAAATCTTCCATATCCAGCATTAATATTGTTAGTGAACCTCACCCTAATGTCCATCCTTTGAAAAATCTATTAGAAGCAGATCCATCTCGTAACGACTCAATGATGAGAAATTTTCTACAATAAGAATTCGGTTTGGCCTCTTCTCATTTATTTTTATTTTTTTTATTTTCAGTAGAATCTACTGAAGTTCCAGCAACTGCATGAGAATGATAACAAAATGGTCTCTCCCTCATTCTGCAGTTGCCCCATGCTATTTAAACTAATGTGAACTGACAAGAAATAGTACAAACTTATTACCATTTTTTTCAAATTGTCCCTTTTATTTTATAATCTCCTAGAGCAGTGCTTCTTCATTTGTGGTTATGGAAAGAGAGACATAGAATCAGTGGCCATTTCAGTGCACATTCTGCTGGTACCTAATAAGAATAAAAAATAGTTTGCTTCCACTGCATGCTGAAAAGACTTTCCAAAGAGGCCTTCCAATCAACCTATAGTATGATCACAAGAAACTACAAACAAGGCAATGTTCATCTGTACAACACAGTTAGAATGACTGACCAGAAACCTCAATGTGGAGTTACTATACTTACTTTGGAGTTCAGAGAGGAAAACTGATACATAGCCTCCTGGGATGAAACACTCTTTTTATTTAAACTATGCTGCCATTCATTTATTTCCTTCATTTGCAACACTGTAGCTCATCATCCTTGACTTCTCTAGAGCACGTTGTTTCTAATAGCCATAGCAAGCATCCATAAGGGACCAGACCAGCTCATAGTATTTCTGTTCTGGTAGCTTTCAACTTTAATCTAAAACACAAGGTGATAAGTCTGAGCCTGGGCAGCAACATTTCAGACTGCAGGAATAGAAACATACATAAATATATTCTCCTCAATATGGAAACGCTCCAGCCACAGAAAACACTATCAAGACAGAATTAAGATTTTACCTTAGCTTTCTTTTTGTCATGCTAGTTTTCTTGGTGCAAGAGGTTGTTTTTTTTATAGAGGACTATTAAATCAAGTTAGACCAGAAGACTATTCTCTGAAGAATATTTACATCTAGAAATGAGTAGATTTTCTTTAGTTTATACCTGCTAAGCACCATTTAATTATTCAGCCTACACCTTAAAATTGCTCAGGCAAGGCCATGCTTTTTAATGGTGCCACTATTTAACAAGAGCAATCAGACAGTAATTTGCATGTTGGAACAAGGATTCCACTAACTCAGTTTTAAACATGAAAATGCACCTGGTTATTACTCAAGTTGTAATTTCAATAATATTGATTACGAATGAAGGCAAATATACATGTCCCTGGATAATGTTGCAGGATTCAATCTTAGTTGGTCACCAGGAACAGAGGTTTCTTCTTCCAAGCTTTCAGAATTGTGCTGAAGCCCATCCTCAAGGAACTTCTCAATCTCCAGCTCATCTCAAAGGATGGGCTCCAGCACAAGTCCGAAAGTTTGGAAAACAAACCTGTGGCTCCGCTGACCGACTCAGATTGGATCCTGCAATACTATTGATATACAAGCCCATTTTGTATAACGTGACACTAAGATAGATTGATAAAATATTGAAAGTGCAGCCAAGTTGTGCAACAGGTACTACAGGTAGAAAAAGTTACAACTATTGTTATAATTAAAACATTGATATTTTGTATGCAATCAGGTACAGTGTGGGATCTTCAACACTGTACTGTTTGAGCCAATGCTTGGTGAACCAGGAGTATTTTCTTTTTATGAAAACATTGAAATAGGGTACCACTATAAATTTAGGGGATTAGAAGCAATTACATACATTCTCATAGTATTCAACATTTGGAAATATTCAATTTTAATATTTTGGGAGTCTTGGTTCCTTTTTGGTCCTCCACTAGTGTTAAAATTTAATGTCTAAATATTTTTTGCTTGCTATGTAATTGATAGATGCAATATCCTTATTGGGATTAAAGAGCAGATATATAAATTCACAAAGGTAACTGTCAACCATTGATCAAGAAGCCTAAACCGAACCATTTGATGGGGGGGGGAACGACCCCATGAGCCAGACAAAATAAATGGACATAACCAATTGGACAAAACTTTTTGGTGGGCAAAAAAGGAACACAAACCTATCCTAATGTCAGACAAAACATAATGAGAAATCTGAAAATAGCAGTAAATTCTGGAAGAAAATAGAGATTAAAAGACATGATGACTGTATTCATAAATATACAATTTATGTCTAATACAGAAAGTTCCAGTTTTCAGAGTCTGTGAGGATGACATTTTGATAGCCTCCAGTTACTAAAATTATGAGTTCTTCTTTTCTCCTTATTTATTTCTGCCACAATGAAATCATGACCTCACACTATCAGAAAATTTTAGAGACTTTAAACTGAGCAAATAGATGAAAAGACAGTTTCACCATGACAACCATGTTTGAACTCTAGTAATCATGTTCTTCTATAAAAAAATAGGTGCTCTTAAGAGTATCACTGTTTCCATGACTGGATCCTTGTAAGTCAGGGGTGAGCAACCTTTTCAGGCATAAGAGCTACTTGTGACACTCCAACAAGTTGCTCTCTCTGAGGTTGTAAGAATTTGGTCATTGAAGCTGTGATGTCATTGAAGGGGTTAGCAATTTTGGATCCATTTATGTGTGTTTTTGGGAGGGTTGGTTCGAATAGCAAAATAATTCTTTAATGTTTAAATCATTAATTTTTGTTTTGTAACACTTCCTGAGGGAAACATTGGTCCAATTTGGGAGGTTTTAGGGGATGCAATTTCAGGGGTTTTAAGGGCGTATCAAACCTCTGCAACAGTTAAACTTACCCATTTTCCCCTTAACTCCCCTCCATCAAAACTGCTCTCACATGTTTTAAGAGGTTCTGAGCAGTATGAGTGGGGTGCTGAGGGTTCCAAGGGGCCTATGGGTTGCCCATCCCTACTAAACAAGGTTTAAAAATAATCTTAATATAAGGAAATTTGGAAGGCACCATTTTTTTTACCCTTGCCAAAGAAAACCAGAATTCCTTTTCCTTTATTTCAGAATTATTTAATATTTTAAGTCCAATCCTTCATTTAAGGAGGGTATGGTTATTTTCCTTGCTTTAAAAGGGTGACATTCACTAAAAGATAATGAATGGCCCCATGTGATGGGGATTTTATGTTTAGGCAAAAATTTAGATCTAGGTCTTAATGGACCCTATTCAATGTTCTAATCACCATAATACACCGTGATAAATTATATATTATGTAAATATGATTCTTAGTGATTCCCTGAAAAGAAAATCTTACATACAGAACTACTTCCTGTTAGATGTACATTGGATCAATGTAAAACCATTGATCTGACTACTGCATACAATTCTAAATGTTTTACATGTCCTTTGCATGGTTAAATGTGATCACGTTATTCTTTGGACAGCTAATGCTTCTTTGAATTAAACCTGCAAGAATCAAGAACATCCAATATCTTCCTTTTCCAATATTCAAAGATTAATTATTTCTACTCATTAATTTCCAGAATAGTGCTATATAAACAATGCTAGCTAGATGAGAGAAATACAATCCAGAAGAAAAGGGAAAAATAAAGGAGTTGGAAATACTTTTTGTTCTTTTTCTGTTCCCCTCCCATCTTACTTGTCATTGTATACCGGTATTATCATAGCATATTTGAAACAACTATAAAGGGCAGCCATTAACCAAATTAATCCCAGAGATAAGAATTATTCCACTGCAACCCTGGGCTCTACTTATTTCAATAGACCAAAGCATGATTATCCACTGGATTTCTAATGTGAGATCACTGTTCTTTGTCTCCATTTGGTTAAAGACACCTCTAAACGTTGACATGAACACTGCATGATGAAAAAGGTGGACCTGCTGATATATCACAGAACACTTTGTCTCTCCCAGTCCTGTTAATTGCACAGTTGCTGGGTTATTCTCAAGGTCTTGGGAGGAACTGCTGCATTTGAATAGCTGAAAATCTCTGATGAGTTTTGATATTTCTTTTGATCTTCCATTGTTACCACTGCCATCAGTCTTTGCATAACATCATGCAGTTAAAATAACAGTAAGAACATATAACAGTTGCACACACTGGGAAAAAAACCCTACGTAACAAATTCCATTTGTGATTTATAGGTTATGCAGTCAGGAAACTCAAAGGCAATCAAATGAACCCATTTGACTCAAGCAATTTTTTTTCCTGTAGTATACAACTGTCAGCTGTTTCCCTCATTAAATCAAGGCTTTTCCCCAAAGTATGAGCAAGCATTTCACTGATTTAACAAGAAGATTGCTAGCATTAAGAATCACACCATTGTTATCATACTGGCTAGGACATTGCTCAGGTTTATCAGATAGCAAGAACTGGTGAAAGTTGAGGGTCAATAAAAGGTTGGTTCACACATGCAATTTTATCACAAGGAGTGAAGCAGGGAATGGTCTGTGTATGTGAACATGCTATCAAATATCACTAATGAAATTGTATTTGCTCACCATAAGGCTTTTCACTGAAGCCTGTTCACACAATGAGATGAAAGTCATCAGGTCAATCAGGCTTACTTATATATGTGTGTGAACCAGACTCATGACACACATGTGCCTCAACATTGTGCAGAGGAATAAACTATTTTTCAGACCATTTATGAAAGAGATTGTCCTCTATTATTAGCAGAGAACATTTTTTCTTTCAGATTAACTAAATACTCTCACAGCTAGTGATAATATAAAACTAAACTATAAATTGATTAACACATATTTAGCACTTTTTGTCCATCAGCTTCTGAGATGGTTAGCTGGGCCTCACAACATCCCTGTGAGGTAGGTCAAGATAATCACAAATAATTTACAAATAGATAAGTTGAAGACACAACAAAACCTATTACGGAGAGATTTCACATTGTTCAAAGACTCCACAACAGAAATAGAAACCACAAGTTTCCAATGAACAGTCTTCATCACAACCCCAACATCACAACCCCAATATCAGCACTGGTATCAAACAAAACCTGAAATATATATATATATATATGAAATATATGTATATATATATATATATATATATATATACGCACACACACCAAAGCAGTTAGTCCTTTTTGTGTTCAAAAAAATACAATGGCATAATAAAACTGTTGGAAAATACAAAATTATCCTTGGTGTTGTTAAATTCATCCTCCCCTCCTTTCTCTCTTTCTCTCTCTCTCTCTCACATACACACCTTTTCTTTCACCAGATTCACAACACACATGGGGGAACAAAGATGATTTCATGGCTAGATTGCTCTCAGCCCATAAATGTTTCTTTCCCACATGCTATAATTATTCTACTCCACAGACTGCTTCATATATGCAGACCATCATTTGAAGATTACAGCACCAAATGATGACATAGTTCTTGCATATGAATGTAAGTGCCTTTTCATATTGCCAACATTCATATCAATACAATGCTTTTCAGTGGAATCTTTTCCCACATTCAGCTTTGACTCTCCCACTGTAATGAATCACATAGCCATTAAGAGACCTCTGTGAGTAAATTAGCCTGTCGTTCAAATATCCACTTGTCATCTCCATTTCCTAAATTTCTTGTTGGAGCTCCCAGAATCTTCTAGTACAAAATAGTACTTTGGTATCTGGTTAATATTTACTGGTGATTCTGTAGGAGGGTTCTTCACTGTTTTTTAAACACTGCTTCTAGAAGAAATCAGTGGTTGTATTGTAAACTTTTGTTTAGATCTGTCAATACTGAAACAGTTTGTGGCAGAATGCCTCAATGAAACATTTGCCCACATTGCTTTGGGGGTAGCCTTGAGATGTCCTATTAGCTGAGCTTCCCTGCACCAGAATATACCTGAGATACAAAGATAAATACTGATCTTTCCTTCAGCCTCCATGCACTGAACAGTCAAGGCCATCCTGAAAATGTCTAAGGCAGCAGACAAATATGGAGACATTTCCCACAATTTTCTGAAACAGAAATGTTTTCCTTCTCTTTGTGTGAAATGTTCCAAGTAGGCTACCATGGTTTAATTTTGTAAAATGTTGGAATTGGGGGTGTATGTGCAGAATCAGCAGTGTGTAATTTTTTTTTACTGACTCGCTGATAAAGGTTTGAGGCCTTGTGCCAAAAATGGCACAGCAAAACAGGCACAAGAAGGCTTTTGTAGTAGAATAGGTTGCAAACTAGCAAATCACCAACTCCAAAGTAAATACACAGGTGTACGAATGGTAGCCATGCCTTGGCACTTGCAGCCTTGAGATTTCTTTTTACTCCAAGCACCTCTGGGATTCTGTTGAAGTATGCCAGGACAGAAATGTTGCTTTAGCACCAAATTTTTAAACTTTCCCTACTTCTCTTATGGATAATGCTATCTGAGGATTTTCTGCTATATGTGATATAATAGAACCATGTTTAATATTTCATGTTTATAGTGTAGATGCTGTCTATATAGGCTTTGGTGGAAGGAAACGAGTGGCTACCCAACTCTTGACATTTGGAATTGGAATTAAGACATTAACCTTCCACAAAAATTGTGCCAAAATTGATCTCAGTTCAAGACACAATTTCTTTTTCTTTCTTTTTTTTTCCAGAAAACCTTACACATTTGAAGGGAAGGATAGCATACAGGGACATAAGGCACAGGCATCATAATTTTGCTTAAGACTAATGTGTTTGTGTCAGAGGTCACGTTACAACCAGGAATCATTCTTCTCCTAACTGATCAAGAATGAGATAAAAAGTTGTGTGTGTGTGGGGGGGGGGGGAGCCTGCAGACAAATTATATGCAAATACATGTTAATGAAGCCCCCACCTTTTATTCATAGCCTTTTCTTGCTATTTACTATGAAAATAAAGTTGAATCCTGTTTAGGATTCTCTATCAGTATTCTTTGATAAAAAGGTGAGGTAGAGGTCTGCAAAAGCGATAATCAGCTCAAAGTTAAGTTTTTGGATACAGGAAAGTAGATCCAGATCTCTATTTGATTATCAGTTATATTAGGTAGCTGTGACTTATTCAGTACTGTCTTCATGCCTGTCCTTTCCCATGGCATTATTGGAAATAAAATTGAAAGAGTAACATTCTGAACACACTGCTAATAGCTATTGCAGCCATAAATAAAAAGAGAATGGAGATTAAAATGTCTGCGCAGAAACTGAAGTATTTCAGATATACAATGTTAATTCTCTATCAATGCCCAGCTTAACTGATCAGGCTTTTGTCCCAAAGAGTAGAAGAAAAAAAATTGCCAGTTATATTAATCATAATCTATTTACATTAATTTTAATGCTTATTTCAAACTCATGCTGATTACTTAAGTATAAAATGTAACCAAAAAGATCAATTTAAAATGTAAAATGCAGTAGATCATAAACCAAAAACAAACAAAATCAACTAACCAACCTTAAAAATAACAAACAAACAAAAGAAACCAGAAAAAGGAACATAAAGGATAACACTAATTTCTATATTTTTTCAAGCTTCTTTTTCTTAGCAATAATCCTGTGAGGTGGGCTAAGAACTAGTGACTCAATATCATTTAAGGGATTTAGTAAGGATTTATTTCTGGTATTTTACCTTGCATACAACTGAAGCACACTTTAAAGATTTAACTCAGACTTTGGTGAATTTCCAGAATGAAGAAATGTCACAATTGGAATTCATTATTGATTTATTAAGTGTATGCCCTACCTTTCAATTACAAATTGAACTAAAAGTTAATATAGATATATGTGGGCCATACAAGCTTTGAAAATAGAATTGGAAGAAGTATTTTGGATTTGATACAACTAGAAGGATGGAAGCTCTTTGCTCTTCATTACTACAACAATTACTTCTTTTTTATAGGCTTCCATATAAAAGCCTGAATAAAATGATGTCTGCTTTAATTAGTAGCAGAGGAGTGCTGTGTTCCTGGATGGATAATTTACTACATTTATATTCCAAGATTCTTCAAGGATCTCAAAACCAGGTACCCATTTTCCCATCACATATTAAAACTGTTTTTAATATGTTAGGTCAAGAGAAGGTAACTATTACAATGTCATTCAGTCAGTTTCATAAGAATATAAACATTTGATCCTGAGTCTTCCCAGTCTTAATCTGATACTACCTATTATATCCAACTCAAACAATAAGTCAGGGGAATAAATGAGATATTTTGGCCTGTAGTTTCAAGGGAGAGTAGGGATTATATTTATTGCTGAGAAGCTAAAGGAATTGCTTTCCCAAGTGAACAATTCCTTGAAATAGACTGGCCCATTGTGAAAAATTGTGGGCATTCTAACAAGCTTCCACAAGGACTATCATACATAATCCTAAAATGGCTACCAAGGTGGGCGTAGCTAGTCGCAGGTAACGTTGCTACTTCTTCTGAAAGTTTGTTTTGTTTAATATTACTGAAGAGACCCCTCTGTCTCTTGTATTTTGGCAAGAAACTCTTCAAGCCTCTGTAGCGCCAAATAAATATGATATCCCCTGCTGAATGTTTTGCCTTGTAGCATGCTAGCTTCCATTTTCACGCTAATCCTAATGGAAAACAAATGAGACAGTTGCTCAGAGAGCATTGGGCACTGAGGAAAATGTCTGCA
This sequence comes from Oxyrhabdium leporinum, assembly GCA_032468155.1. Lineage (NCBI taxonomy): Eukaryota > Metazoa > Chordata > Lepidosauria > Squamata > Cyclocoridae > Oxyrhabdium > Oxyrhabdium leporinum. Next base: position 172,790 of record JANHFL010001504.1, read on the forward strand.
GCAGCAAACTGCTGCCTGTAGATATGAGACCCCTCCATTTGAATGATTTACTGGGTGCATAATTGTCATCACTTAAAGGTAGCTTGGGAGCTCTTGCATACTGGATGACACATAAAGTTTGATATAGTGCTAATAATTTTATAGAATGACATCAATAATAATAAACTAGAAGCTTCTCTTCCACTTTGGTTGTTGTAAATATTCTTCCTTTAAGGCTGAAGTCCTATAGCATTACTTGAGAATACGTAAGGGTTACTTAGATTTGTACAGCATAGGTTTGTGCTTTAAGCAAACTTTTCATCTTCCATAGAAACAACTTTTATTAGTCATCAAATGTTTATTCTTTGTTACACTGACTAATATTTGGAAAGCTACCCTGGTTTCTTGAGGGAGGAAAGGCCATCAATATTTAAGGAACATGAAGTGACTGCAGTGGCATAAAACAGACAGGATAGAGATCTGCAATGGGAACAGCACATGTTATGCTAATAGTTTTCTGCCAGCAAAAGTACAGAGAGAAACATTTTCTCTCTCTGTACTTTAAGTGAGCAGTAGTGAAAGGCCCTAAACTACAATAAGGAGCTTTAACTACCTCCCTGCAGCCAGAAAATAACCACATCAGTGACTTACTGTCCTATACTATTTTCAGTTTAGAAATATTTGTCTTGGGATGGGGAAAGTTAATTAAATAATGTGCAAAAAGGAGAAAAGTACAGATAAAATTACCTGAAGCCTTCTAGTTCACGACAGGCAGACCTTTGTTAATATGGTGCATTACCTTTAGTAGTAGATGGCTGAAGTCCATGATATGAAGATTTTTCTATTCAGTGAATTTCTTTTCATTTTTTTAATGTTTAGCTGGTTTCAGATAGTAGCTGCTATCTAACTTGAAGTCTAACAAAGCACAGTCCCATAATGACTATGAAAAGGTTGAATTACTTTTATTATGATAAATTAGTCAATCAATAGAGTGATTCATCTTTATGTAGAAGAATTTACTATTATGGTTGATGGCATGAACTAAAGTGTATTACATTATAACTGTTTGATATAAACATATATTCTACACTACTATATTTGAAAATTGAAACCTGCTGCCTATTTAAGACATATTTTCACTTTCTTCTATTTCCTTTATTTTCTCTTCAATATTATATCCTAAAAACTGCCTTCCGACAAGCCTTTCCTGACTGAGGGGTTTTTAAAGTTTTTAATGAATTTAAACGGGGTTTTTAATATTTTAAAA